>APFE030989045.1:24357-57285 GCA_000404065.3 Pinus taeda
GGTTGGGGTTGAACCAATATTTCTAATCCACTTTAACTTTCAATTTCAAATTCATAATTCTATATGCGACTATTACTTAGACAACGCACATGTGTATGTGCCTTCTATGAGTAAAAACAATGTATATCTAGATACATTATATTTCTTAACTTCCATCAGATGTTTATATAACCATTGCATTATTATTTCATTAACCATTAAGTATGCAGTAAAGAGAAAATAAATGCACAAGAAACACATTAACACATAAGGACACTAGTATTTTAGGTGGAAACCCAATGTGGGAAAAAACCATCATTGTTTTCATATTTCTCCTCTTCTCTTATTATAATTAACAATAATTACATCATGGTCTTGTATTTGTGCAAATTCTTGCTAGCACATAGACACCCACCTGCAGGAGGCTACAACTTCCACTCATTCTCCAGCACCCAATGGAAGGGAGCTACAAACCCCTAATCATGTTTACCTTCTCCTACCAGAAGGGAGCTCCTACCCCTTCACTAAAGGATACAATGCCCAACACCTTCTAGATCGTGTTTCATAATGTTTCATACTGGATCCACCTATCTCAAATATCAAAATTTGTAGGCAACTTTTCATCAAAATTTCAAACTAGACCCACACCCACCAATATGCTCAATACCAACATACCAATCAAACACTGAATACTTTTCAAATTAATCAATCACTATAATACCCACACTATCGTCATCAAAGAACTAGTCTGAAGTCATTACAAACCCTGATCAAATTTACTTCAGAATATATACGTGATTGTTCTTAAGCATATTCGTGTATATATGTGCTTCCTTTGCATAAAACCTATGTATATATCTCAAACCATTGAGTATTGAAGCACTTTCAAACTATATCAACCACTAAATCATTGAAATGTTGAGTTACAACAAAAACTAATCACAGATATATGAATACTAAATCACTGAATACCCCATCATAATTCTGCAACATTATCACTAATCAATATACCAATCCACAACCAAATCAATTAGTCCACACTATCAAATATAGACCATTTTTATCAAGACATCATTAACAACAACAACAAGTAACACATACTTCATCAACATTCATCACCAAGCAACAATTACAAACCTTAGAACACATACGTGACTTACATTAAACATGTCTTCATATATACACACTTCCCAAGCATAAAACCTGCATACATATTTCAATATACTAAATAAACATATCAAACCCTAATCATCATAATTTATACTCAACTAATCTGAATAGTATCCATCTATGTATGTGACATTTCGAAAACAAACCTATGTCCAAACCTCAAATTACTAAATCAAATCATTGTTGCAAACAAAAACCATGTCAAATATATATCTTTGCACACATACTATAATAAAATCACAGATCTCATCAAACAAATTCATATTATAGCACCATTATAGCAACGTTAGCTTCTTAAACATAAATAGGTCAAACAAGCATATCCATAAAATTTCAAATATTTAAGATTTGAACCTTCCCCTTGCTCCCTGGTGCACACTTATTTCAGATCAGACCACACGTGAATAATCTTTCAAATGCATACTCAACTCCTTGATATACATCTCTTTATATAGTTTTTTTCCTTTGTCAATACCTCAAACAAAGCCTTTGTTAGTGTTGTTGATGTTCATTGACAGGATCAGATGGACATTGCGAACACAATACTATGGGTAATTACCATGCCAATGCCTCCTGTTTTTTATTTTCCATGGGTAGGATTTCCATATGCAAATTTTGTTCATAGAACCTGCGTATGTATGCGACTATTATTCACAAGGGCCATGTATACTTTTTAAACTTCAAATTTTCATCTTCTCTCAAGTGAAACCTTTAACAAG
Organism: Pinus taeda; assembly: GCA_000404065.3. Lineage (NCBI taxonomy): Eukaryota > Viridiplantae > Streptophyta > Pinopsida > Pinales > Pinaceae > Pinus > Pinus taeda. The sequence continues at coordinate 26,226 of APFE030989045.1, forward strand.
GTTGCCAACACACTTCCTCATTTCGACAATACCTATACCAATATTCCTACCATCTACATTAGTCATATTGACATCAAGGACATATGTGAAATCCATCAAGGACAACACATTAGCCATAATGCCAACATTGTCTCTTCGACTTGTCCATATTAAGTTATGTCGATATTACAAAGGTAGTCACAGTTGAAGCAATCATTTGTGGATTCATAGTGGTATTTATAATAGTGTCTTTCTCCATAACCACTGATATGCGATTAGTTGGGTTCTTCATGTAGCCATTTTATCTTTATTGCCTTATCTTATGTTTTATTTGATGGAAAGTGAGCCTAGTGATATCCAACACTTCTTATTCCTCATCTTGAGGGATACCCAATTCTTGTAATGGGAAGTGTCCACCAGTAATTGGAGTAGTTGGTGGGATACCTAGGAGAGGGATATCTAGTTGCATCTCATGCCCTTGTGATTTTTTTCATCTATTATTTTTCTTTTTTCTCTTAGAGGAGATGTTGTTCAATTTTTTTAGAAAAATCCTCCTACTGTCTTTTGGCTTCCTCTTCTTCTCTCTACTTCTTGTCTTCTTCTAATTTTCCTACTTGTTCCTCCTCGGCTATTCCTTTCAATTGATTTTCTTCCTATTTCTTCCTCGTCATGTTTGTTCTTTCGTTCTACATCTTTTTCTCTTCACTATTCCTCTTCTTTTTTATGTTGCTCTTTCTCTTCTAACTTCTTCCTCTATTTCTCATCTCCTTTTTTTCACTGCTCCCCTTCTCTTTTCCTTTTCATTTCTTGTTTTCTCCAAGCTATTGCTGCATTTATTTGTTCTATATTTTCCTCTCCATCACTTTCTCCTTCCTTTTCTAACTCTTGATTAGTTTCTTCTTGTTGTCCACCCTTCTACTTCTTCTGTTTTCCATTATTTATTTCTTGTCCCTTTTTCCTATTAAGGAAATCTCTTCTATCCTCAAGGCTCATGCTTTCCTTGGTTTCATCTTCTAATTGCTCTTCTTCTTCTTCTTCTTGCTCATTCAAACCAAGTGTTGTGGAAGCAATATAGAATTTCTTGAGTTTAGTCTCCCTTATAATATGTCTAGGACCATCCAAAGCCAATTTCTTTACAATGCATGTTGCAACACCTTTTGGATCACACTTCTAGAGACTCAAGCCAACGAAAAATAAATCTTATATCTCCTCAGCTTCTGCTTCAGCTTCTTTGAATTTTTCAAGAGAGTATGCTCCAATGTTTAAAGGGTACATAGGACATGGTCTCTTTTTACCCTTTTCTAGTTTTTTAAATAGCGCAATGGTCAACTGGTAGCAAACTTCTTGCAAGAGTAAACTATCTATCACTATCATTGGGAAAGCAAGAGGAGGCTTGTATGCACCAAAAATATGATATATGTTGCTTCCCTAATTGGGAATCAATCTTCCACCTTAATGATGATATTTTGAGATCTCTCTGACATACAAGGGGGGTCATGACCAAGGAGTTCCTAATATAGAGGAGAAATAAAATATTTTGTAGTAATCTCAAATGACGCTTTGTAACCTAGGTTCCAAAACCTCTGATAGTAAATATGTATTGGCTCTGGTACCTTTCGGGTCCATTTCAAGCTCCACCCTTTGAAATGACATTTTGCGCAAACTGAATCAAGAAGATAATATGCCATGTAAAACTATGATGGTTTAAATTTCTCTATATTCTGGGATGCTTGAATGTTTTTATTTACTGTAGATGTTAGGATTCATTCCCAATTGAATATGGTACATCCAGTAGAAAATGTACGCATAAGAGGCACCCATGATTTAAGGAAAGTATCTATATCTACTCTCTTGTACAATATGTTAATCATGCTTTCATCAACTAATACACTTTTCTTAGAACTTCTATATTATAGATTTGGTCTACCCTAACCCTGAACTTGGTGGGTTCCTGCCACCATGATTTCAATAATCCTTTCGGGTCTTTGGTGGTTTCATTTAAGGTTGTCAACCATCTAGTGTTGAATGATTCTTCTCATTCAAGTAATATGTAATAAGTGGCAATGTCAGCAAATGTAAAATATGCCAAAATATATCCATCATTCCTCTTGATTTCCCAATGATCCTCATCTGCACATTGCAATAGCCAACCTATGGTCTCAACACAAGGAAACATTGGTGGGTGTGCAACTACTTTGTGCAACCGAGATATTTTGATATTGATATATGCTTTGAAATCTTCCTTGTCTTGAGGGATGTCTTGGTTGGAAAAATCTAAATAAATTTCCCACCATGTAAGCTTCGTCTTCTTGTTAATAATGCAAGGTTTGTCTCCCTAAATTGACAAAGCGGGCGAGCCATCTACAACTCCTTCGATATTGCTTCTTGCTCTAGTGGAACTCCTACCTAAACCTCTGTGATAAGTTTTGACCAACGGTGGTACCATCTCTTCGGAGAAGGATGAAGTATTGATGCAATCTAGATCAACAAAACCTAGCATTTCAAAAATGTGATTAGAAGACAAAAATTTTAACATGAATAAAGATAACACTAAACACGAATAAAATAATTTTGGTACAAATACGTGGATCACTTGCTCACAATTTAGATTGGTGATGAAGGTCAAAATTTCAAATGGTGAGACAAGTAGCACAAAACTTCAAGAGGATAGGTCGCAATTCCATCTTGGGTCACAAAGTCATGCTAGAGATGTGGTCACACATATAGAGAATAGTAAAAGTGCAACTATGCGATTAAGGATAGTGCAAGTGATTTATAGAATGGAGGAGTTCACTAGTTGCATGGGAAAGTAGGTCGTGTTTGGAGCTAACACTCACTAATGCAATTGTCTGACTATGCAACCAAAGATGATGGAGGATGGTTCACATGGTGGAATAGGTCACATAATCTCAAGGATTTTAAACTATGACCTTGTGACTATAGGACAAGTGATTTGGTCACTGGTTACAAGGGAGAAGGTTATACTCAAATGCGAGTTCATGACCGGGAAGAGGTTGAAACTTGCAACTTGTATAAAGGATACAACTTAAAGTACTGAGAAATGAAATCTAATTTTATTCCCAGTCTTTTGGATTCGAGTTTCAAGCTGATAGCAAGCCCATTAACCATGGAGAACCATAAGAATTGATAAGTTGGTTGATTCATACTAGATCAAGGTTGTGAAATTGAAAAAGGGCATACATGTTTTGGGAGCACTCTTTAAGGGAATTCATATGAAGGGATGAAGACTAGGATGCTAGAATGAAAGAGAGTGAGTGAATAGTAATTGGAGGCCATGAGAGCTAAGTTTCATGGTGCGAAGGAGGGATTCCGGGAGTTATGTAGTGGGGAGAAAAAGCGAGAGGATGTCAAGGGTTTATTTTCCCTCCTAGGTCATTTGGAACCAATGGGGTGGACTCTAGGAGGAATTAACAGAGCCAAGATGTAAGGAGAGGGGGAATGTGTCAATTCTGATCAAAACAGTGATTGCAGGGAAGGTGAGGAGCCACTTACCTGTGAATTCACAATGTTGTTGGTCAATGGAGGGTTCCACACTCTCTATTGCAATGTGAGACTGGGAAGGTGGAAGGAGCGAAGGGTGTATATATAAAAATCTTCATATGTGCAAGGGGAATTACAAGTGCCAAATGCGTGAGGGTAAGGTTGTGTGTGACTGGAATCAGACAAGGATCACAAAAAATGTTTGCACTAGGGAAGAGGTTGCATGTGGCCTTATTATGTTAGGTGGCCAGGTGAGGACGCATTAGTGAGAGGTCGCATGTGACTAGTGATAGAGTGGTCACATAGTGACATTGCAAACCATGTCACATAAGATATGCACAATTAATATGTGACTATATAACTAATAGGGTCAATTAATGTGTGATAAGAGATCGCATGGGACTAATAGAGGTAGGGGTCACAAGTTGCATCAAATGTGAACAAATTTGACTTTGTGACTTTAATAATCGGGCAAGAGAGAAGGTCACAAGGCACTTATTTAGGGCTTATATAAAATCTGACTAATGTGCCAACGAATTATAGAGGATATTTCCTTTAGGCTTTTAAAGGAAATTTTTTTCTATGTCCCAAATATATCTTGAAGATGTAAAGGGATCGTTAAAGCCTAAGAGACTAGAGGAAAATATTGGAAGAAGGTCTAGTATAGGGGGATCCAAATTTTTTTTAAAGAGATAAATTTTGGGGTTGTTCTAGTTGCTACAAAACAATGGAATAGGAGATCAAAGTATCTATGGATTTTGAAATTTTTGGTTGTTTAAAAGCTTGGCTTTTGGCATTTCAAACCCTAAAAGCGCCTCATGTCCCAACGTCTAATACTCCTTCATTTCTATTCCAATCTAGGGTTGCTACAATAGGATTCAGTTTATTACCAAATATTCTTTATCTTTAACTTATTCAAATTTGGCAACTTTTTTCATCATGGCACTCTTCGCATAAATTGAAACATGAGCGAGAGAACAAAGATTTTGGTTGATAAGCTTGTTGAGTAGCTTGAACATGCAATAAGGAATGGGATTCTAGTTGAGGTTGCATGTTAATCTTTTTTTCATATGAAATCAATTTATTTCCTATGTCTTTCTTGAGCTAGAGGATTTAAGATGTCATATCAAATTTATTAGTTTGACCTTCTAAAGGAAAACTAGTCCTATGAATTTGTTCTTTCCACTCTAGACAAATTTGGAGTGCAAACTCGAGACTAGTGGCATTCTTTTATTCTAACTATTGATGTTAAGGTGGGGGAAATGGACTATAGTAGTGCAGCATTATTGCTTGATTTCAAGGGCTAATGATTTTAGGAGTCTAATTATATAATTTTGTGAATCGAGGATTAAAATATTTAATGTTTTCTCCCTTTGAAAAACAGACATTGTTATAATCAAATAAGAGCTATAATAAGGTTTCTAGGTTGCCAATCTGTATATTTGATCCAATAGAAAATCTCTTCCCAAGTGGAGAAGGATTTGAGAGGAAATTAAAAGAAATCAACAACATAATTACCTTGAAGGGAATTCACAAATAACCACATACAAGTGTCATTATTGTTTTCCCTAATGTTGTGGCACGTGTTAGAGAATGCGATCAAATTCTCATTCGTAGTGATGGTTATGTTGGATGATAACTTCAGAAAATAGTCTGTGAATTTTGGAAGAGGAGCAATGGCTGGTGCCATGTTTAGAGGATATTATATAATCCAAGGAGTATTATTAAGGTCCTCTTCAAATTGAAACAAACCACACTTTCGAATAACTTTAGCAAGATTGGTGGTTGATTGACAAGGTGTAAAGGAGGAGTAGATGATTTGATAGAAATAGTGGAAGTGGAAATCGAGCATGAAATCAATGAGGAATACCTAGAATTTGTGGACCCCAAGGTTCTAGATGAATGTTGATATTGAGTCCTACATATTATGTGCTTTGAGGGAGAGGTAGTCCTAGAAGAACTAGTTAAACTTTATAAAAATCGACATTAAGCTTCGACTTCTAAGATGGATTTTCTTCTTTGGATTTTGTTAATAGGAGTATATTCTAGACTATCACCTCTAATATGTCTAGAAGATCAAGTTTCAATGGTCATATCAAAGTGTTAAATTTTGTTAGGGATATATTGTTCTCTTCTTTGATAATTGCATTTCATTATTTCCATATAAATTCAACTCACAACATCATAACATTATTCATATTTACATGATTATTCAACAACATATGCAATTATATAAAAATAAAAATATCATCATTAATGCAGCAGAACATAAAGGAACAATAGAAGAAAATAATTCACACATAGAGACACTGATCTGTCAAAGACCAGGGAAAAACCCACTACAGGGAAAACCCTTTTAAACTCTTCTTCTTATTAGATTGTCATTTAATGATTCAAAAAAAGAGAGTACGATCCATATATTCAATCATAATCCTATCCATCAAAATAAACTAAAAAATATACGTGAGATGAACCAAACAATGCTAATAATCAAAACCCTGATTTAGAACCTTGTGATCAACTATCATTGTCTGCGGTCAATTTCCAAACTTTGCGATCAACTGGCGAAATATTCGGTCAACTAACAAATTCAAACCCTAAGTCTCAACCATTCAAAGAGAGTGTTTTGCATGTGACTGAGACCCTTCAACCTCATGCATAGCCCTACATGCATGTGGTTATAGCCAAAATTTTCCTGTGACAAGCTTGTGGTCGGAAACCAAAAACCCTAAAACACATGCAAGCTTCAAACCATGTAATCTCGAACTTGTATGAACAAAATTTCCACAAACTACCTCAGACCTGTGTGAGCCAAAACTAAGGAAGAGAATAGAAGAATGATTCATGATGTTGTGTAAATGAGGTTGAGGTCACTTGTAATTATAGCCTTCCAAGGGTGACCAGTTTTCTTTAGTGTTGACCTAATCAAATGTGCACATGTGGGATTTAATTCAAAAATACACTTTCCCTTGTCCAAATTGAGCGCTTCAATTTTCAAAATTGGTCCTCTCAAAAAGAGGAATCTCATCCCATAGTTGGAATTTGTCAATAAGCTGCTAAATTAACACCCCCTCTCAGCTAACAAGAAATTCCAACGACATAATGTAATCATCACAAGTATCAAATCATCTCCTATCTTAAGTATCTCGACATCAAATATCATCATTTCTCATCTCAAATCGTCTTGTCTAAAATAATATTTGCTTATCCCTTATTATATCTATATTGTCTCTGCTCATATGCTAAACATTCTCGAATATAAAAAAAGAATAATTTGAATTGTAGGGGAGCTCAATTTACCACCCTCTACCCATCAAGGAGCCATTGCTATCACCTAGAATTACAGCCAACGGGAAGCCAATGTTTCTATCTGGGAATCTCTGCCAGTAGGGAGCCAATGCTACAACTCAGGAAACTTTTCCAGTGCGGAACCAATGCTACGACCCAAGAAACTCTGTCAGCAGGGAGCTAATATTATGACCCGAGAAACTCTACCACTAGGGAGCCAATGCTACAACATGGGAAATATTTCTAGTGGGGAGCCCATGCTATGACCTAATAAACTATACCGGTAGGGAGCCAATGCTGCAATAGAGGAAACTCTACCATCGGGGAGCCAATGATACAACTCGGGAAATTCTAGCAGCGGGGAGCTAATGTTATGACCTGGGAAACTCTATCAGCAGGGAGCCAATTCTACGACTTAGGAAACTCTGCCAGAAAGAGCCAATGCTACAACCCTAGAAACTATGTTGATCTTCCCAACATGACCTTTAAGAGTTAGTGGTATAACACCTACATATCTAGCCTGAGCGGGATGCCACTTACCATTAATAGTAAGGATCATGCATAACTCAAGTAGCCAACGCCCATTGGCTAGATGGGTGGGAAAGATATATGCCAACTAGGGTATACTCTACATAGACTAAGATAGGGGAGAAACATCTCCAACCCTATGGGTAACAAATAGGGGCAATACCCTATTTTCCAGAGATCCCTCAACCCTAGGAGCCCTACATCTCAATTCGTCACCTTGAGAGCTCAGACAAGGGGGAAGAGTCAGATTAGTGTCCTCGATCAACACAAACCCTTACCTTAGGAGGGTCACATCCATCAATCCATATTGCTCTCTATATATCATAAACATATAAATGTGCTCACATCTAGTATCAAATTAAAAAACTCACTGAAGAGTTGCCTCAAACATCACTAAGAGTAGCAGCCCTCTGTTGTCCTATTCATGTAGGATGTCAGAATAAAATATTCTTATTAGAGAAAATATATGTTACAGAAAGGATACCTTATTCATCCTCCCTCTCACAGAGGCAGCAACTAAAATCCTAAATTTGTCTCATACATTAGCAGCATCTTAATCTATGGAGTTATCTTTGTCCCAGCTACAAAAAAGATTCTTTTCAATTAAATGCCACTCTTATTATTGCAATATATCACTGACATATCTAGAACCTGTTCAAAAAACTCTCTAAGGAGCTTCCTTAACCAACGTTCCCATATTTATCCATGCTAGTAACAATGCACTCAATATTATCTTCCAATTATCAGTGTATCCATGTAGACTTATATCTTCAGAAGATATTTCATCTCAAACTTAGTGGCCATATCCCTCTTCCGCTTGATCATCAAAGGCTCACTACCTATCAAGAATAGATCGTCAACATATAAAACCAAAAATCAAAGTCATACCTTGGACCAACTTAGAGGTTTGGATCAATAATAATTTCAATCTTTAGAAAGTAATTGTAAATGTGAACATGCCATGCTCGAGGAGCTTGTTTCAAACCATGCAATGCTATATTAGAAACTTCCCTACCCATAGAACTCTTCTATCATCTACTCCAAGAATATAGGTCTTCCATACTCTTGGTGGGCTCCTGATCTTGTGCATAAGGTTTTAGATTTTGTGACCTACAAGCCCAACTACAACCATATGCTTTCTTACATATGGTTGGGAGGCTATAACCGCACTCTTAATCCTTATTATGTGTGGTTGTGGCTTAGACTAAGAGAAACCCTCTCTTCATAGACTAGAACTAGCTATAGACCAACAACATTAGATATTTGTATATTTATGTGAGAAAAATTCAACAATAAATAATCTTCTATACATTTAATGCGAATGATCATAGGTGAAGGGATTTTATGGAAAGTTTCTCCCTCTGAATGGGATGCCACTTCAATCATCATCATTCAAAACATCAACTTGTCTATCATAATACTTGTCATGCATCAACAAAATAGTTATATCATGAGATCAAATTATATAATGTTCTAAAACATATTTCCATCATATTCATAACATGTTAGCATCAACTACTTCATCACCACATATGAACGTGACATCAAAATTTCATCAAGGGTTAGAGTCATATGACTAGGGAAGATCACAAGTATATCATCATACTTCAAGGATCATAATCACTTCATCACTTCTTTATTATATTATGCAATCATTAAGACAGGGAATCCAATTTTACCATATGTCATAATTACTAAGATTATAAAAACCTAACCATGGTAAACAAGAAGATCCTAAAATTGAAACATCGGCACTAAAATATGGCTACTGTGGATTATATTATTAATAATAAAACTCATTAATCTTATTGTTACACTTCTATCATCAAGGTTTTCATGCTTATCACAATAATTATCAATAGTATCAAGCTACCATATATAAGAATCAATGTATCTAGCTTGCTTAAGGAAATCCATCATGTCTAAAATTTAAAATGCTTTCCCAAATATCAAGTATAACAATATATCAATGTTTCTAAGTAGCTTTACTATGACTTAATAGAATTTAAGATACTTTTCCAATACCAAGTCCACCATCTCATCATAAGTACCATGAATCAAACTTACTTTCATTTGCATTATGAGTCCTTCGTGAAGGTGATATTTTCATCATACCTTAGGGCTTACCTTTCCATCCAATATTTGTAGCTAAAACATAAAATTGAAACAATACACCATACATACCTTGTAATATTCAGATACATGTGCACCTTCTTATTGGACATTCACAATTGTAGCTCTTTTCTTCTTGCACCTTAGAAGATCCTTAAGGTGGATCCACTTATCACATCTCATCAAGAGGTTAGAAGTATCCAAATACTCACATAAACATGCAGGAAGTATAAGTAATAATCAAATCAATAAATCTTAAACAAAAGTAAAGACATAAAGAAGTAACATAACTTGAAAGGGTACTTATCTTCAATGAGAGGTGATCATCTCCTTCTTGAACCATCCTTCAATAGTCATGACTATCCATTTTACATATAACACTTGTTTCCTTTGATATATTCAACCAAATCCATCAACAACCATGCCCAATCAAGACTATTCCATCAAGGGCTACATTGAATCTGACATAAGTGCTAGAACATCTTCACACTGATCATGCTAGGGTTTCTTTGTTGCATATCTCAAATCTTTGTCATAATCCAAGGTTTCTTCCAATCCCTAACTTCATAATATCCATAAAACCCTAATAAACAAATTACCTAGGGTTTCCTTCAAACCCTAGTGTTCTTTTAGGTCTCCTCCATCTTATCTTGCTTCCATCAAAGGTGTCTTCATAAGGGTGATCTTCAATGATATTTCTTCAACCCAACTCTGATACCATGTTAAATTTTCTTAGGTTTATATTTTTATCTTGTTTGATAATTGCATTTCATTATTTCCATATTAAATTCACCCAACAACATCATAACATTATTCAAATTTACATCATTATTCAACAACAAATGCAACTATATAGAAAGAAAAATATCATCATCATTGTAGTGAAACATAAAGTAATAATAGAATAGAATCATTCGCACATAGAGACACCAAGATTTGTCAGATACCAAGGAAAACACCACTATGAGGAAAAACCTTTAAAATTTTTCTTCTTATTATATTGTCATTGAATGATTCAACAAAAGAGAGTACATTGAACCATATCTTTAATCATAATCTTGTCCAACAAAATCAACTAAACAACATACATGATATGAACTAAACAATGCTAATAATCAAAACCATGATTTAGAAGCATGTGATCAATTGTCACTATCTGCAGTCAACTACTGAACTCTACGGTCAACTGACAAAACCTTTGGTCAATAGAAAAATTCAAACCCTAATTCTAAATCACATAGAGAAAGTTTCATGTGTGCGACTAAAACCCTTTAACCACACGCATATGCCTACTTTCCTATAGTTATAGATGAAACCTTCTTGTGACAAACCTACATTCGGAAACTAAAAACCTAAAATACGTGCAAGCTTCAAACCGTATAATCTTAGACCTGTACGAACCAAATTTCCGAAAACTGCCTTAGACTTGTGCAATCCAAAACCAAGGAAGATAATAGAATAATGATTCATTATGTTCTGTACATGAGGTTGAGGTCACTTGTACTTATAGCCTTCCAAGGGTGACCAATTTGCTTTAGGGATGACCTGATCAAATGTGCACATGTGGGCTTTAATTCAAAAGTACACTTTCCCTTGTCCAAATTGAGTGCTTCAATAGTCAAAATTGGTCCTCTCGAAAAGAGGAATCTCATCCTACGGTTGGAATTTTTTAATAAGCTACAAAATTAATATCAATCTATTGGAAAGGGTCAAGTATGCATTGGTGTTCACGTTCACATTGGTTATTGATCGAGAGTTCTTGCTTATCAACTTCATCAATTTCACGAATGATTACAAACCAATCATGATTCAATTGTTGAATTGTAGGTTTGTTGTTTAAGATACAATCAAATATCAAATTAGAAATATTCCCCTGATCAGTCATTTGAGGAATAAGATTGGATGGTTGATCAAACCAGATGGTCATCAATCACGAAAAATTTGAAAACCCAAAGAAGATGAGATGATTTTGTTCAAAATATTGCAAATGATCAGGGGGCTCAGGTTGACAGGTTCATCTTCACAAAGCCTCCCTTCATTCTTATAATTCAATATCACAAGAAATAATAGCCCACTTTCTAGCACACTCTTTGTTCGAAATAGAGTTTCAGAGAATAAAATCAAGGATTGAGTGATATTTGTTTGATAATGAATCCAGAATCCAAGGTTAGGCTCTTCAACAAATTTAATAGTTATGAATTCAAAAGAGTTTTGAGATAACTAGGAAAAAAAATGTTCCCATGTATGGTCGCCAAAATATTATTGGTCAAAGAGAATTTGTTTGGTTCTATTAACCAACTCCTTGAATCTCAATAGGCCAAGTGAGACAACGCAACAAGTCTACCCAAAATTTTATGCCCTAGGATGTGATGGATTAAGTAATAATTTACAACAAAAAAATTGCTTCTAAATAGTTATTTACATGATGTATAAGCATAAAATAAAGATAAAATACAATATTTAATAAATAATGTTTGAAATTTTATAAACAATGAAAAAACATAAATGAACATATTAAAATGTGTGTATATAAATCCTAAATCAGACATGGACATCACCAAACTAATCAGTGTTTCAAGACTTTTTAGGGTCTTAAAAGTTGTAGAGCCTCAACTGCTTTAAATTATAAATTAAAGAAAATAGATTGCCAACAAAAATGTGAAATTATGTGAGAAGTATACACAGAAAAAATAAAGAAAAAGGTTGATTTTATTAAGTAAAAACTGTGTGAGTACAATAGAGTCAAAAAGGAAGATTCTTGTGAAGAACCATTCACCAAGTCAGATTCATAACAAATGTAATGTAAAAATCATATACAAAAGTCCATGAAATAAAAATAAAATGATGAAACAATCTTCAAAACGCCTTCAAATGTCCTGATATAATGATAGAAAACTTGTTTCTCTACAAAATTAATGGTTTTTAGCAGCGGTTAGATAAAACCAGACCTTCAAACATCAATTAAAATGAAAGGAAATCAAGTTACCTAATTTTTTTAGTCCAAAAGATGAGTGGAGTTACTCGTCAATCAATATCTTCCCTTGGAATAAGATATTCTACCACATTTTGGTTCAACTCCTCATAACTCACATAATACTGAAATCAGAGGGAAGAAATGGCAATTAGAACTTAGTTCATACCTCTCACAACAGGCTTCTCTCTTTCCCTTCATAGCCCTCTCCCTCTTTTATACTTCGTCAAAGTGGTTAGACAGTTGAATCACTTGAGTAATTAGTGACAACACGTTCTCTAATCTAATTTTTATTAGAGGATGAGGGTCGGGTTTTAAAGGTGAGATTAAATAAATAATATTTATAAATTATATGTTTAAGTTTTTTGGTAGGTGGGACTCTCTTTATTCCATAAAACATAAGCCATTTGTTATGATTTTTAACCATAACAATTCCTTAGACATGTCTTCTATCCATTTATCATACAATCATTATTATATATATTTCAAAGAAAAAAATTAACAAATGCTATAAAAAAATGCATATTTAACGCATGGTTCATACCTCCATAAAACCACCATTATTAACCATATGCATGCTATAAAAAAAGTCATCAATGACATAAATAATCTTATCCCCCTTGTCCCTCCTAGAAAATCCCTTACTTTTTCATAATGATCATGATCCATATATATAAATATATTCTCCATAATGCATGTGCATTTTCAATATAACATGATATATTGACTACAAAAATCCTCAAAAGAAGCCATTATATAAATAAGTGTTGTAAACATGTCCACATAAATCCACCAAAAATGCCACATGTCCATGTAAACTAGTGAAATTAAGACAAACAATAGCATAAAAAATGTAGTGTCCATCTATGCATCAAAACTATACTAAAAGCATCCATGATTTATCATTTCAACCTGTGGGATGGGGCACTTTTGGCCTGCTACTCCTGCTAGCGAGGATGAGATGTCACTGAGTGAGTGGAATTGTGGGAGAAATTAGACCTAGTAGCTTGTGCCTTGTGTTTATCATTGCCAACAACATGTTGAGGGGATTTAATAACATGCTTGGAGGACTGAGTGATTGGATGAGAAATCATAGTAGTATGCCTAGAAATTTGAGTAGTGGATGGGGGAGGCCGATTTGCAGGTATATAATGCTAAGGTGCTACTTGTGGAGAGCGTACAACATGAGAAGAAACAAAATGTGGGTGATGAGATTTTTTTTCTTCACGAGGAGGAGTAGGTAATGAAAAAATGGGCCAACCTTGAACATAATGTGAAGGTTGTGTTTGAATTAAATTTTTCCAACCATCATTATTAGGAAAAAAAGGGGTAAAAATGTGGGGGTGCACAGGGATGTCAACACTTGGTCTATCATGAGTAGGAGGATACTCAATATGGACCATAGGTTTTGCAATGGGTTGGACTATAAGGTTCACTATGCCAATTGAAGAAATTTCCATAGTTCCTCTGAATCCATTTCGAAATGAATTAACGCCCCGGGTCTCCTTTGTCTTCTTATTCCCAAATTCCTATCTTTGTTTCCTCTTCCTCTACCCCTATTTTTGTTGTTAAAAATATTTTTGAAACATAAATATTAAGTTAATAACAAGTTATGAAAAATTAAAACATTCCAACATTAATAAAATTAAAAAGTACATGATTTTTCAAACAATGAACAATTTGGAAGATAGTTTGTAGGGAAAGGAATAGTCACTTGACATGTCAAAAACACTTCATCTACATCATAGGTCTGCATAAGGTAATAAGGACTAAGAAATTTCTTTATAGTTTCTACATGTGACAACATATACATATAATCATCAAAAGGATTGGCTTTTCTGTATAATAAACAACCATTATGTATAAATGTGACAAAGGAAACCTTCAATACAAGTGTGACGTTTTCACACATTTTTTTAGTGAGCAGACCTAAGAAAAAATGTATATTAATAATCAAAGGATGTGTGCATATACAATACACATGCCCATCAATCAATTTTTCCTTGCCCTGGAAACAAATATTATTTGTATTACTGGTTGTATAGACGAGATTCATTATATTGATCAAGACGAAGTCATATAAAAAAGGACGAACTGATTCTTCTATTTGAAGACTAAAAAAAAATATTTTCCTCTCGTCTTTGTTGAGCCAACAGAAAACATGAAGCAAGACAAAAACTAAATTTTGACAAATATGTTCAAGTGTTCTTACATATCTAAATGGACCGGTGTCATAAATAATGGTCTTGTCCTTGTCATGTAGAATGAAACAAAAAATCTTGTGCTCAGGTGATGTCGTATTGTTTTTTGCCTGAGACTCTATGGTCTCAAGAGTACCATTGATGAAAAAAAAATAACTAATCATAGCCTAGGGGTTTATGTATGGAATTTTTTGTTTACTTAATGACCCTTTAGTCCATTAATTCATGAGTTAAAAGAAACTTATAATAATGCTCATAGAACCCCCTGAAAACAAGATTAATATAAAAAGAGGAGGTGGGGAATTATATTGCTAAAATACCAGTATTATAATTTAGAGTTGTTTTTAGTGTGACTTTTTGGACTTTTTGTGTCGGAATCAGTGGAAAATTTTGAGGTGAAATCTTGATTTGTGTTATTTAAACTAGTTTTTTGACTGTATATATGGATTCAACACCCTAAAAAAACCCCTAGGGCACTTAGATTCTGTAGGGGTTACCCGTCAAGCTTGTGATTTCAATAAATTTCTGTTGGATTTTAGAGAAATTAGACCAGAAAAACCCACTGGAAAATCTTCCAAAAAGTCTCACTAAAAACAACTCATTATAATTTCTAAGTGTAGAAAAACTATGCATAGAAGAAGAACCCCTATTTAGGAAAAGTGCATGTAAAACAAGCTTTCTATAGTTATAAAAACTTGGAGACTTTAAATACTATCATGGTGATGTGATAAAATACACAATGCTTTAATGGTAAGGTTTTTGTCCTCAAGGGCTCACAATGCAGAGTGCAAAGAAATAACAAAAAGAGAATATCAGGCAATACACAATTTTACAAGAATTTATGGACACTCATTTTTTAGACCTTGCATGTAGATAGATATTAACTCTGTGTAGTAATGTAAAGCAGGAGACTACCAAAATGACGAGTTTTTTGCGCATATTTTCAAGTAATAAGGAGGAAAAGAAAATGACTGCAGAAAATCTCTACGATGTTGTCAAACAACTTAAAAGAAAAACATGGGGCTAAACTAGTACTAGGAATACAAAACTCAAGATAACCACAAGCTCATTAAGCACTAGATTGTCTAATTCGTCATTGACATACCAGTGAAGTTAGCATGCCAAGAGAGCAATTAAAGTGTAGTCTAGTTTCCACCTTTTCTCTTTGGCCTCCAATAGGAATTATAGGGAGCTTTCGAACAAATAATTGAAACACAAAACCCAACCATACGAATACTCCCTGAGAAAGTGCAGGCAAGTGCAAGTTGGCATGTGATAACCAAGGTCTATGACATAGTGGGGAGTAGATGTCGATTTGAATGTAATTGTGAGGTTTTTTTATCAATGATTCATCAGGGATATTTCAATCTATACAGCTCGTAAATTTCTAGACCAAGGCAACATTGTGGTCTTGACAAATGGAGAAAATCCATGTTAGAGGAAATTCATACAAACAGGATCGTGGGTCAATATAATCATCAGACAACTTTTAAATAGATCACATATCTCACTATTAAAAGGATGTCAGGCTATATCTATCATAAATGGAAGCCTCGAATAGTGAGGTCGTGACTCGTCATATAAAATGAACAAGACACTTAAGACAATTTGGCATTTATTTATTGATAAAAGTCATGGCTAGTGAGTGAATGGTTTTTTTATTTACTTAATATCTTACATACTTCATAAAGGTCTAGAAATAAATTTTAAAATTGTGTGCATTAAGGTGTTCCATGCACTTTTGTGGTCGAACATGTTACAATGTTATAATGTCAGGTGCTTTCTATATAAGGTGATTTTATACAATATAAGAAATGGAATTTCTATAAACAACATGGGTTATACTATGTATTATATGATACATATGCCATATAGTTAGTTGGTTGGTTATATATATATAATTATATATATATATATATATTTTGTGAGGTTGGCATTACACGAATATATGTATAGGCTCTTTTTTATACTCATAACAAAAAGAAAACTTTTTCCTTCATCCAAGTATGGTTGCACATTGGTCATAGAAAATATTTTGTAATCTATGTTGTTTAACATTTTTTTTGCACATAACAACCAATTTTCTTAAGGTAGGGTTTTATCTACTAGTTATATATTATTTTTTTTGGAATTCATGTTTATGGTTTGTGAAACTTTTAAAATATTAACATGTGTCAACAACAACTTCCAATTACTTTGATGGCTAAAACTCCTTTTTTTTTTAAAACTAACTCTCATTTGCTTCTCGTGCTGACATATGTTGCAAATAGTATTTGTAGATTTTGGGATCCTTGACATATCATTTATTTATTTACTCTTGCCAAGTTTTAATAGATTGTGAAACTTTGTATGACTTATCCTTTTATTAGATTGTCAAAGTTTATATACCTTATCCTTCTATGTCATAACTAGTTTTCCTCTACTTTGTTCCATACAACATTTTCTCCGTTTAATTCATGAAGGACGTATAAATTCCTTAGGATTTTGTTTTCATTTGCCACTAATTGTCCTAAACCTACTTTCTTTATCTGACATCCTTTAGAATGAAATGTGAGGTTTTAACATTGATCTATTGGCCCAAAAGGTCACACGAAGAGGGAGAGGGGGGGGGGGGGGGGGTTGTGGGTGGGGGGTGGGGGTGGGGGGGTGGTGAATGAGTCTAAGATCAATTTTACAATTTTATAATATTTCTTAATTATATGTCCACTTAGGAATGAACGATAAGAATTATATGATAAATTATGACAACACGTCATCACATAAGCAACATAATTAGAAGCTCTCAACAACAAAAGAAGTTATCACATCACAAGGAGACACAAGTTTTTAAAGTGGAAACATATATGGGAGAAAACCAATGGTTTCTTCTTCTTTATATTCAATTAATTACATCAATTTGTATGCTTTAACCTGCTAGAGGAAGCTACCCCTAAGATATGCAAGTTTCCACTTGCGGTATGCACCAACCTTAGAGATGTAAACAATTGCTCACTGTAGGCTACAACCTAATTAAGGCACAAACCTCTATAATGAGCAAGCTCAACCTTCTCTAGGTTCTGCCCTGATTGAGGCTCCAACCTAGATGATGAGTAGGATCAAACCTCCTTCTTAAACTTGCTTTTGGATCTCTACTTGATCTGAACTTCTTCAGCTACCGGAATTAACCAAGATCTTTTACTAATGTGATGTTAGCAAAATTGCATATGAAAGAGTATAGAATAACCACATGTGCATGCTTTAAAGAACATGAAACATAATAATGACCATCAAATCAAAGGAAAACAAACACATTGATAACAATTTCACCCAATGTGGGTTACCTCTCTCGACCCTGTGTCAAGAGTGGGGAGGTCGCTTCATTAAATGTTGCAAGATGATGATGAGTACATAATACATTATTTATCATTACAAGGATAAATTCCCTCAACTAGAGTGGCATGTCTCTCCATGGTATGTTCTCCCTATAAGAAATCTCACTCAAATAGGCCCTCCTTCAGCATGACAAGCTAATAAATTCTCACATGACATGGTATACAAGTATCCTTAAACATAATGGTAACACGGATCTCGAAAACAAAACAATCATTTCAACAAATCAAAAGAAAGACATGGCATAACTGTATCATATACCTCCACTTTTGGGGATGGTCGTAAAATGTGAAGCTCTACTGATGAAATGGGATGTACCATTGAATTCATTGTGCAAAATTGTGTCAAACGACTATAAACTTCACCCCTTTCTAACACCATCAAAATATGGACTCTCGAGAATCTTAAAGATTCCCCCAAATATTGCTTCCTGGATATGGCCGAAAGATCCACTGCTCGGATGAAAATTATGAGCACACCACTGCGCTCCCTGTCCAATTATGTGAAAGATGACTATAAAGTCAACATCATTCTCCCTCTGTCAAAAATCATCCTCTAAGGGAATCTTTTTTATTCACAAGATTCTACAAAGATTGCTTGCTATTGGCTGCCTAAACTTTTGCTTCTCAGATGGAGAAATGGACCGAAACATCATGTTCCCTTCAAAATTATGGTTCTTTTGAGCATAAAGTTGACATGTTTCCATCACTTTGAAAAATCACCCTTCAGGGAATCTTTTAGATTCCTTACTACATCAGGGAATAATCTATGGAATATTTAGGGAATATTCCTCCTCAAAAAACGTGCCCATCTTGGGCTTCTGGTTTTGCACTCGGTTCTCAGCTTCTGCTTCAGCACTCCCCCGATCGAATAAGCAACTCAGTTCTTATATAATTTTTTTGGCGGACTTTACAATGAAGGGCCCATTAGGCCAGTGGTGGAGAGGTGCAATTGGGCATATGAGGCCTGGGGTCAAAACCCACCCACGACCACATTCCATAAAAAGCAAATATTGTTTTGGCACATTAGAATGGTTATTATGGCATATGGTTGTGGAGGCATTAGAGTTGGCGCTTAAGTGTTAAGCGTTGGCGACATATGATGTGGTTTAGCGCTTTCCATTTGGGACTGCCTGATTGGCAGGCCTGGGCTAGGCAGGTTTGATCCCCATTAGCCCCACATTATGTGGTGGAGTTACAATATATTACATATATATGAGTCTTCGTTGGTGGGGCGGTTTTCTAGCGGGTGACCCACCCACCACTTTGTTGTTTTTTTTATTATATAACAATGCGGTTTGGGGGTGGCAGGGGTGGCGTCCCGCCACCCCATTTATAAATATTTTTTAATTTTATATATATTAATACATATTAGTAAAAAATAGCTAACCAGAAATTAGGGTTCACCAATGACTTTAAACAGGCAACAAACTCGCCCGTTCTAGTGACCGGAATATGGTTGTCGAAAAATTCCAAATTCTTGCCCCGTTAGTGCATGTCATGAGGCCTAGTTTGACCAAAAATTTTACCACAAATATCTTGAGCATATGAACTTAGATTTGAGTGTCGTTCACACTGTTGGACTCAGGATGATGAACACTACGGTCTGATCCTAGTTTGGGTGAAATTTGAGAATTTTGATTTTTGAGCTTTTCAATAGCCACCTGGATCATTCCTACCCATTGAAGAGCTTTTGGTCCTCCAAAATAATGAATATAATCTACAACTTTTGTGTTACAGTTTCTGCACCACAAGTATCCTGACAGACCAAACTTCCGTCTCCTTCACCCTTGTTCTTTGGAGCCATAAGTGATGAGATGACACCTACATCCTCTACAACCATGTAGTATATATTTGAAAATTGGATGCTCAATTACAAAACCAACCATGACCCAACATACCCATACTTTCCAAGAGTTTATAATACATACTCTTTGGTCAAGTTGACATAAGAATAGAAACAATTACCCCAGTTATCAATACAAGGCCAAAACATCATCATTGCTTTAACAAATAATGGAAAACATGTCATCACTTTTACAATTATATTGCAACACATGATTTGCAAAATGTGATCATGACAAGCTACTATAGCTAGTAAAACCATCTCTCACTCATAAAGGTGAATGGGTCATCATCTTGGAGCTTATTCGCTTGTTGAACAACTTTTCCAACTGGTTCCTACACGAGCGTTTTTTCCTTAATACGTTGTTCTAGATGGAGCCTCCAACATGTGGCTCTTTGATGTCCACCTCTATTGTAATGATTGCAAAAATTCCTCCTCCTCCAAACCTGCTTAACATTATTCCTTCCTTGATGTGGAGAAGGTCTTTCATGTCTCGTCCTTTTTCTTGTTGCCATTCTCTTCCAGCACTCAACAACCACATCGTACAAACCACAAAAACTACATGGTTTTCTACACCATGCTTTATGCTCATCATTAACAATATGATTGTAATCAAAATCAACTTTAGAATACTAATAATTTTTATACCTCTCTTGACTGTCTCTGGCACAAACCCGACGATGAGAACTTTCCTTAACTCTTCCTCTACAATGTGCACTGTCATGGGAGGATTGTGATGTGTTCCAATCATCCTCTTTCTACCTTGGCTTTGACAATTCCTTGGAATCTTTTGATACCTTTGATAACTCTCCTTCAGTGTATCCTAAACTTGCAAATCAAGGTCTTTGTACAACATCCAATGGTTGAGTCATTCCTTGGCCATTAACAACAAGTCCTCCTCCTCTATACCGCATCTTGGTAAGGAGTCTCATGCCAATTCCTGAAATGGGTACCTCCATGTTTCCAACATAAATAGTGTCATGTGCAATTGAAACTGAAGAACTATTAACATTGTTTACCTCAGCTATCGATTCTGAGATAGATGATGATGGCTTCACTAAGCCTTCATTGTGCTTCAACTCTTCCAAGTCCTCTTCCATTTCTCATAGCTAAAGCTGCAATCTCTGCTTCTCCTCTTTCTCTTCTCGTATAAGTCTCCTCAATTCAACATTCTCTACTTGAAGGCTCTAATTTATCTCATCATCTGAACGATGAGAAGATGATGAAGAAGATGAATGGTCATTAGAAGATGGAGATGGAGTATCGTCCTCTACTCTTTCTTTCTCTCGTTCCTTTCTTGGCACCTTCTCTTCATAATATGCATACATTATATCTACCACGTGTGCCATCCTAAGGAGGTCCTTGTACAAATCTATGTTGTTCTCCATTTCCCTTCTTGTTGCATGTTCAATCATTCACACTCGCAATTCACATCAGTGAGAAGACTGCTCTAATACCAAAGTTGATCTGAACTTCTTCAGCTACCATAATTAACCAAGATCTTTTACTTCTATTATGTTGGAAAAATTTCATATGAAAGAGTATAGAACAACCACATGTGCATGCTTTAAAGAAGATGAAACATAATGACGACCATCAAATCAAAGGACATAGAACACATTGATAATGGAGTTCACCCAATGTGGCTTACATCTCTGGGCCCGATGCCAAGAGTGGGGAGGTCGCTTCATTAAATGCTCCAATATGATGATGAGTACATAGTACATTCTTTGTCATTACAAGGATAAATTCCCTCAACTACAGTGGCATGTCTCTCCACAAGTCATTCTCCCTATTAGAACTCTCACCCAAATGGGCCCTCCTTTACCATGACAAGCTAATAAATTCTCACACGACGTGTCATATAAGTAACCTTAAAAATAATGGTAACAAGGATCTCAACAACAAAATAATAATTTCAGCAAATCGAAAGAAATACATGGCATAATTGCATCATATACTCCACTTTCGGGGATGGCCTGAAAATGTGAAGCTCTACTAATGAAATGGGCTACACCATTGAATTTGTGGCCTGAAATCATGTCAAATGACTATAAAATTTTCCCCTATATGACACTGTCAAAATCTAGACTCTAAGAATCTTGAAGATTCCCCCAAATATTCCTTCCTAGAGATGGTCGAATAATATGATGCTCGAATGAAAATTCTAAGCACACCACTATGCTACCTATGAAATTATGTGAAAAATGACTATAAATTCAACATGATTATGCCTCTGTCAAAAATTAGCCTCCAAGGGGATCTTTTTGATTCCATAAGATTCTGCAAAGATTCCTTGTTGTTGGTCGCTTGAATTTCTGTTGCTTAGATGAGGAAACAGAGCACACCATCATGTTTCCTATGAAATTATGGTTTTTTTAATATAAAGTTGACATAATTCCATCAATTTGAAAAAACACCCTCTACCCTCACTACATCAGGGAATATTCTGTGGAATATTCTAGGGACTATTCCCCTAAAAGTTTCCTACTTGAAAAATGTGCCCATCCTGGGATCCTAGTTCTACACTATGTTCTCAGCCTCTGCTTTGACGCTCCCCCAGTCAAATGGGAAACTTGGTTCTTATATAATTTTTTTGGCAGAGTTTATAATGAAGGGCCCATTAGGTCACTCGTGGAGAGGTACAATTGGGTGTATAAGGCCCGAGGTCAAACCCCACCTGTGATGACATTCCATAAAAAAAAATGGTGTGTTTGAATGGTTATAACCATCATGGTTGATGGCATATAGTTATGGAAAAATTGGAGCTGGTGGTTAAGTGTTAAGCGTTGGTGGCATGTGATGTGGTTTGGCGTTTTTCATTTGGGGTTGTCCGATTGGCGGGCCGACCCACTGGGTTGAGCTGGTTCGATCCCCGGCGGCCCTGCTTTATGTAGTGGTGTTATAATATATTACATATATATGAGTCTTCGTTGGTGGGGAGGGTCTACTGGCGGGTGGCCTACCCACCCTTTATATATTATTATAATAATATATATATATTATATATATATTATATATAATATATATATATATATATAAGAATATTAGTTAAAAACCGCCAACCAGAAATTAGGGGTCATTGGAAATTTTAAATTGGTAACAAATTCACCTGTTTTGGCGGCTAGAATCTAGCCGCCGGAAAATTCAAAATTGTTTCCTTGCTAGTTCTTATCATTGGGCCTAGTTTGACCAAAACTTTGGCCGTGAATATCTTGAGCATACGAAATTGTATTTGAGTTTCATTCACATTGTTGGAATCAGGACAATGAGCACTACGATTTGGTCCTAGTTTGGGTGAAATCCGAGAACTTTTATTTTTGAGCTTTTCATAGCCATTGTTGTGTCTGGAGCCACCTAGATCATTATTCTATCTCATTTTCAAATAAGATCCACTGCCATCATATATCATTGAGTTATAAAGAATATCATAATCTGCAATATGTTGTCATCGTCACAACTTATATAATCATCTCAACCTACATAAACTGTAACTTGCAAACAATACCACTACCACTACAACTATCACTTCCACAATATGCAACTATTATACTTCCATAAAATTCATATCAATCATTTTTGCTAATTTTTAAATTGTTTCCCATACTTTGCTTTAGTCAATTAATTAATCTAGTAACTCAACCCCTTTTTTGGATATTGTTTCATCATACATTCAAGATAGTTGCAACATGCCCATAGACCCTACAAACATATAAAAGAGCTACTGGTCATCAAATAAGAGTTAAAATATCATCATACCCCTCTATTTGCATCTATCTTTGAACCGTGATCACCTAACTTCTTCCAGAATTGAATTTGGATTCATACTGACCCCATAATTCCAAAATAACCATATACAAATTTATATTAATTTAAATGCTTTACAATAGTGCTTTTCCGGGTACTTTTCAACAGTCTGACGGATTTCAGTGTCCACCAGAAATAGTAAATTATGCGACTAATGGAAAATTAATATATTATATATATATATATATATATATATATATATATATATATTATATATATATCTCTATTATATATAATATATATATATATATATAGATAGAGATATATATATATATATATAATATATATATTAATATATATATATATATATATATATATATATATATATAATATATATTATATATATATAATATATATAAATGGCATTGTTCGTCGAATTGTTACCATCTACACCACTATGCGTTCGACTTACCAACTCCGCTCCCTGGTGTGACTTAAGAGATTGTGTGACCCAAATTGATTTATTGTCGTATCACTACATTAAACAATCCACGTCAATTTTCCAATCCTTTGTGTCTCAATTTTATTTGGGCTCATCACAACAAAGATTATGAAATTCATCATGGCTTGTGTACTCAGGCATACGATAAATATATGACAAATGGTTAGGGTCGTCATGGCCTAGCCTTCATTTGATACCAATATAAAAAAAGGTGGTAGGGCCAACATGGCTTTCTTTCTTGGATCCAATATAAAATAGCTCGATATGCAGTGGTAGGATTTTCATGGATCCGATCTTCATTAGCATGATTTGCAGAGGTAGGGTCATCATGGCATGCCCACTCATATCCAATCAAACAAAAACCTTTGACAACTAAGTTGCTCATCCACACGATCCATAACTATAAAAATTGGATGTGAACTGAACCATAACTGAGGTCATCAACTGGACGTTCACCAACCTTCACAACAAACTAAAACTATGCTAATAACCAAACCATTTACACTCTAATAGATTATTTATATGAATCAAATGTGACTTGATCACTAGGGACCGAAACTAGTCCAAACTCAACCACATACTAGAACTTTTGATGCTCCATTCAATCCCCTGGTTACACCACACACACATACACATAAACATACACATACACACACATAGGTTGTGAGTGGATTTGGGGATGGTAGAGCTGACTAGGAGCTCCGTTGAATCTAGCACATTACTTGGATCATGAGACCGTTACGAATGTTCCATATGAGCCAACTTTTGAGAAAACCCTTTTTTTATTTTTATTTGGCCCCCAAAGTTCCATGTGACCATCCCATGTGACCTATGGGTCACTCTTTCTTTGCATGATAACATCTGTGTGCCGCGTATCCATCTGAGAGCATACCATGTATCACCCATTTTTAGACTTTTTTGCAATCCAAATGCACCAAATCACCTTGTAATATCTACAATCTTTCCCTATTCAAATGCCTTCCTTTGCCAATGTTTACATCAATGTTTGCAATCTCTCCCCCATTGACATTAGTGGGAAAGGGTCACATATACCTTTATAAAAACTTCCATGTTGAAGATCCTAAATAAGAACCTGATCCTAGATGATTTGTGGACTTTAATGAGCTATGATTTCTTCTTAGTAATGTATTGTCTCCCCTTGAGACCATGCTTCAGCTACTACTCATGAATGTTCCTATACTCCCCTTGAGACCATGCATCTGTTGCTACTCATGAATACTCTTGCAATTCCCCTAAAACCATTCATCTATTAATTTTCCTATACTTTGTCTGAGATCATCCTCTCCTCTTCATTTATTCTTACTCTACTCTTACATCTGAGATATCATCATATACATACTTCCCTCATACATGTAGTTGCACCTTCAAGTTTTGATTTGACAATTAATGATCTTGAAGAAGCTTTCTCCAAAGGACTATATCTAAGGGATCAAACCTAATCAAGGTCCTCTTTGACCTCTTCTCCATCTTCCAACATTGATAGGAAATCTTTCTCTATTGAGACATTTAGAGTTTATTCTACATTCTCATGATATATGACCATTGTGACATATGTTGCATTCAACATCAAGATTCAACACTTGTGGAAATGACTAATTCATTCTTATAACTTGGTCCATGTGTATGCACCTTGGTACTTGATCATATCCTCTATACCCGACCATATTATAGGTTCTACAATCTAGTGCTTTATGTCCAAACCTTGAGCATGAGAAACAATAACCAAAGAACTTATTTTGATACCCAAGCATAGAAGGAGATCTCAACCGTCTAAAATTGCTTCTTGAAGGAGCCATGCGTCCTTGTTGTTCAACACTTTCATGGGTCATACTTATTTGTTGATCTCCAACACCTATTCCAATATTTCTTGTGGATAGTTTATGATGATCCATATTCATTAACCGCCCTGCATTATTCTTGCTTGTAAATCGTGTGCCTTCATTCTGGTTCGTTGAATTTTGGTCCTTTTTAGAATTTCCTTGTGTCATTGAAGTGAACATGCTTGGCCCGATGTATTGATTGATTTGGATCTTCAAGTGAGATGTTATTGGATGCAATGAATTTTTTATCAATATTATTGGTATGACCTTCATCTTAATATTTTGGAGGATCATTTCTCTTATATGTCTCTCCTTCTTTATAGCTAAGACCTATCTTGACAAGTGAATACCTTTGCATGTTGAGAATATGATCTAGGGATTCAATTCCTTTGTTTAACTTTAAATTGATTTTCTATGATTCTTCTCCTAATAGAGCAACTTCCTCTTCTAGTCTTTCACATATTTGTTCCTTCTCATTTAGTTGTTTGGACAAGAACTCCTTTACCCTTTTTTCTTCTTCAAGTGCGACTTTGAGAGAAACAATAGTGTCTTCATTTAGACTTTTGTATTTAATTTGTTGCATCAATTCACTTTCTCTTTTCCTAAGAATCTATATTTCCTTTAATACACTTTTAAGTTCCCCTTCAAAATCCACTTTTTCTTTAGGTTCTTTAGTCTCAGGGATGAATAGTATTTCACTTTGTTAGTCATCGGTCACACTTGCATTTCATTCAAATATAATTTTCTCCTTTGAGTAAAAGTTCTTTTTCTTTTATGTTTTCTTCTTATTTTGATACTTGGGTTTTAATCTTGACCCATAAGAACTTTCATTCATCTTAGCATAAGGACACTTAGATGCATAATGACCAATTCTTATACATTCAAAACATTTGAAAGGAATCTTACCTTTGAACTTGTCGGTTCCTCCTTTTAGCTTTTGAACAAAATTTGCTTCTTCTTCATCGGAAGTGATCTTAAATATTTTCAAACAACATAGGTATCCTGGACATATTCACCAATACCTATAATAGAGTTGACTGTATTGTTTACTCAAAGAAAATATGAAGTAATGTCATCATCATCTTCCATCTTCAATATTTCAAATTGTCCCCTAAGAGCTTGCAATCAAACTTCTTTGACTTTCTTATCTCCTTCACAATAAGTTTGAATGTTATTCCTTACCTCATGAGCTATCTTGCACTGGATTACTTTGACAAATTTTGACTCTACTAAGCCACTTAAGGTAGCATGCCTAGTTTGTGCATTATATGTGTAAATTTCCTTCTATGTTGCTTCTATTGGATTGGCATTTAGGAAATTTATATTTGGTGTTTACAATTTCCCAAAAAAAATCTCCCAAAGAGATGAGATATGTATCCATTCTTATCTTCCAAAATGCATAATTGGTTCCATCAAACATATGGGGCTTCCCCATTGCTCTGGTCGTGGCCATTTCTCCTTGATATTCAACCTTCCAATAGTCAGTTGTTCCTGAAGGAACCTACTCTAATACCACTTGGATGCCCAAAGGTAAAATTGAGTTCGGGGGGGGTGGGGGGGGGGATCAATGTGAGATCAATTTTACAATTTTACAATCTTTCTTAATAATGCATGCATTTAACAATGAACCACAAACATTATATAATCAATTATGACAATGCATCATCATATAAGAAACATAACTAGAAGTTATCAACAACACAAGAAGTTATCACATCACAAGGAGATGCAATATTTTTAGGTGGAAACCCATATAGGAGAAAACCACTAATATTATTCTTCTTTATCTTAAATTGTAGGCCTCAACATGCTGAAGGAAACTACCCCCAAGATATGCCAGTTTCCACTTATAGTAGGCTACAATTTGATTGAGGCACCAACCTTGGAGATTGAATTAATTGCTCACTATAGGATACAACTTGATTGAGGCACCAACCTCTATAATGAGTAGACTCCAACTTTATCTAGGCTCTGACCTGATTGAGGCTCCAACCTCAATGATGAGTAGGCTCCAACCTACTCTAGGCTTCAACCTAACTGAGCCTCCAAGCTTCTTCTTCAACTTCCTTGTGGACCTCTATCTCATATCATTTTCAAACTGCAATCACTATCACCATATATCACTGAGTTATAAGGAAAATGATAATATGGAATATGTTGTCATCATCTCAACTTGTATAATAATCTAAGCCTGCAAACACTATCACTACCACAATCATTGTCGCTGCAATTTTCACTGCCATAATTTGTAACCATTATACTACCATAAAATCCATATCAAACATTGCTACTAATTATCAAACTATTGTCCATACTCTGCTTCAGTCAATACATTAATCTAGTCACTCAAACCCTTTCATGGATCTTGTTTTCATCATTTATGCAAGACAATTGTAACATGCCCATAAACCCTCCCAACACACACAAGAGCTTTTGGTCATAAAATAAGAGTTAAAAGATAATCATACCCCTCTAGTTGCATCCATCTCTGAACCTTGACCACCCAACTTCCTCTGGAATCAAATTTGGATCAATATTGAACCAAAAAATCCAAAATAACCATATAAATTTTATAATAATTTTTATGCTCTACAAATAGTCCTTTTTCACGCGCTTTTCAAATTTTGTTAGATTTCAGTTCCAACCACCGAAAATTGTAAATTTTGTGACAAAATGGAAATATATGTGTGCTCGACTTACCAACTCTGCTCCCTGGTGTGACTTAGGAGACTGTATGATACAAATTGATTTGTTATTGTATCAATACATCAAACAATCCATGTGAATCAACCAATCCTATTTTTCTCAATTGTATCCAAGTTCATCACAACAAAGACTACAAAATCCATTATGGCTTTTGTACTTGAGTTGATGAGAAATATATGACAAAGGGTTAGGGCCGCTATGGCCTAGTCTCCATTGATACCAATATAAAACAATTTTAGGGCCATAATTTCCTTCCTACTCATATCTAATCTATGATAGCTTGATATGCGGTGGTAGGGAATCCATTCTCCATTAGCACAATATGCAGTGGTAGGGCCACCATGGCATGCCCACTAAGATCCAATCAAATACAAACCTTTGGCCATAGCACTAGTCATCCACGTGAACCATAACTATAAGCACAGGCTATGAACTAAACCATAATTGAGGTCATCAACCACATATTTTCCAACATCCATATGAACCATAACTATGTCATTAACAAAACCATTATTCCTCCAACAGATTGTTTATATGAATCAAAGGATACTTGATGACTTGGGACCGAAACTAGTCTGAACTCAACCACAAAACAACAATTTTGATCCTTCATTCAAGCTCTTGGTCGCACCATATGTGTGTGTGTGTGTGTGTTTTGTGAATGTACTTGGTGATGGTCGAGTTGACCAAGAGCTCCGTTGAATCATGCATATTACTTAGACTGTGTGACCTTGAAAATGTTCCATATGACCAATGGTTCCATGTGATAATTGATTCTCCACACGGTGATGTCATCGTGCCATGTGGCCATCCAAGAGCATGCTATGTGTCACCCTTTTTCATACTTTATTCTAATCCAAATGTGCCAAATAACCTTGCCATGTGGGAGCCTCTAGTGGTGCCATGTATTCATGTTGACGAAAACTGCTAGAGGAGATATCAAGATCTACTTTCAAAGAGAAATAGGTGGAAGCAATGTAAAAAGCGTAAGAACATGATTGAACCGGCTAAAGGTTGCAACCGCATGACTTGTAGGTATTGTACTGATTTCTACACCTTTTTTATTGCTTTTATTAAAAAGATGTGGACTCTATTTTTTTTTCAATCTCAAATTATTAATAGTCCCACCAAGATTGACCTAGATTTCTATAAGGAATGAAGTGATTTTTGGCAAGTTTTCAAACTTGAGACCTAGAACACTTTATCCACTTTAGTTCAAGTTATATTTATTATTGCTATGTTTTTAGTTTTGTATAACAAGTTTGAGATTTTTCTGAATTAGATCCTTGTCAGATTCTTACAAATCAAAATGATACCAGTATTAAAACCCTTTCTTCATTTGTTTCAAGAGATATGAGAGAATTTATAATTGTGGAAAATGTCCCTCAAGGAATATATAATCCCAAACATTAGTTTTCTTCTTCTCTAGCTTGATTCAACATTCCTACCATAATATCCCCATTTAGCAAAATGTGAGAAATTGTGTAATAGGCCATATATATTGTGGAATATGACAATGAGTCAACGAGAATTATTCCAACCCATGGAATCCTTGTTCCAAGGCCAAATGATTTAAAACAAGCGCATTGATTAAGCCAGAATAGGGTATGCTCAAATACATGCCTAGCCTCGTAATGATACAACTCCATATTGGTCAAACACTCCTCTACCTTTTCTTTCCATTCTAGTTGACCATAAGTTATGCACCTAGAGATTACCTTTTTGGAAGCTCCCTTTACATCACTGCCTCCCTATCTCCAAAAGATTTTTCTTAATTATAAGTTTTGCTTCTTGAACTTTTGTGTCGAGAATTTGAAACAAGTTGTCCTAAGTTATCATGCTCAAAATTAGGATGTTTGGTATTTTAACATTGTCTAGGAGTTATCAATAAAATTGACATTAACCAATTTTCCCAATGTTTGGCTCCAAATGATGCACGAATTGAATTTAGAGCTAAGTAGAAAAGATAAGGGGTGCCGCTATAAGATAGACTTAAAAGCTTGACCTCCAACCCTTGTCTCGTAGACGTGAAAAGATTTACCTATTTGGAAGAATTTGATAATAACAAGATAGGATGAGAAATAAACAAAAGGGTCTCAATGTTGTTGATAAAGGCTGGACTAAACCATAAGGGTTTCAATGTTGTTGATAAACAGTGGAATAAAACCTAGAGCTTCAAGCATTTGCTAGAATAAAGGTTCACTCTATTGTATTGTTATATTCCCTTCCAAAATCATGGTTTTTTCTTATAAACAAGGCTTTGATGTTAGATGAGTTGGATCAATCCACCCACTCCGATGCTACAGTAACATTGTTAAGAATGTATCTCTGTAAAATGAATTTGGTGTGCTCAAACTGAACATCTTGGTGAGAATGTGTTTAGTCAATTTAGTGTTCCTAAATTGATATCATTAATTGTCAACCCGGGGCTCGTAAGCTGATGAAGTGAAGGTGTACTATATGTACTTAA
>APFE030989045.1:126963-143336 GCA_000404065.3 Pinus taeda
TTTTAATATCAACAGATAGTAACTGACTTACCACAGTATTAAACGCATTCAGATGCTCTGTCACCGAGTCTCCATCTTTCATCCTCAGGTTATACAGCTTTTTCCGCAGGAAAAATTTATTCACCAGAGACTTAGATTGGTACAAAGTCCCTAACTTGTCCCACAAAGCCTTCGTCGTAGCTTCCCCTGATACATTCAGCAATACTGAATCTGAGACACACAATCGTATTGTGCTCTTTTCCTTCCGATCCAACTTCTTCCATTCTACATCGGTCACTCCCGTTGGTTCAGTACCCGGATCTACCGCGATCCACTGATCTTTATCCACCAACAGATCCTCCATCTTGAGTTTCCACAACTCAAAATTCTAACCATTGAACTTCTCAATCTCTATCTTTCCGTTTCCCACCATCTTCTTTCACCACCAGAATTGATCTCGCAGATCTCCCACTAAACAGTGTCTACCACAGCCCCCAGCGAAACCCCTCAGCAACAAAGGCGCCCCCTTGAAGCCAAAACAGCTCTGATACCAAATGTAGGTTTTAACCCCGTACAGAAATTACCTGCATACGAATTCTAAATCACAGGAAAAATAAAAATGCGAGAGCATAACACATAAAACACATATACACAGAGATTTCCCACGGGATCTCAAGACCGAGACTACCAGCTTGATTTTTCATTATATTCCTTTCAATGTTACAATACATATTTATACATGCCGAAGCATCCAATACCATGGACCGAAAACCATCACGTCCAATACATGGACCAAAAAACCATCGATCCAATACCATGGACCGAAAACCATCGCGTCCAAAAAACATGTGCGAAAATCATGCACAAAACCATAGGTGGGTCCGCCCAACCTAACATAGGGTCCAAAACCAAATTTTTCCGGGGCGCTGCCCCGGACCCCATAAAGTGGGGTTATGGGTACCCCTCAAACCCCCTGTTAACTATGTGGAAAGAATATAACACAACCCAACAAAAACAATAGCTGATAAGATATTGAGGGTTGGTTTCTACTAGCCCACGCTATTTGCTGATGTCAAAAAGTTTGTAACCTCATGTCACAAATGTCAAATTTTCGAAGGAAAAAGAAAATCATTTCCATTACCTTTGAAACCTATATCAATTGAACCACCATTTCAGTAGTGGGGTCTTAACTTCATTGGTGAAATTCATCCCCCTTCCTCTGCCAAACATATATGGATCTTAACTGCCACAGATTATTTCACAAAGTGGATAGAAGCCATACCCTCAAGACAAGCCATCGATACTATCATAATAGGTTTTCTTGAGGCCAACATTCTATCCAAATTTGGTTGTCCCACTAAAATCATCATAGGCAATGCTGCAAACTTCAAATCAAAAAGGATAATTAATTTTTGCAACAAGTATCACATAACCCTTGGCCATTCCATAGCGTACTATACCCAGGGAAATGGACTTGCAGAATCATCCAATAAAAGCCTAATGAATATTATCAAAAAATTATTGGAAGACAATAAGAATACCTGGAATAAAAAACTAGTGAATGCTTTGTGGGCAGACAGACTGACCACAAAGAAATCTATTGGCACTAGTCCCTATCAATTAGTTTATGGAATGGAGGTTGTCTTCCCATCTTCTTTGGGAACTCCAGTGATGAAATTACTCCAAGAAGCACAGGTCGAGCCCAATGACATTCAAAGAAGGATCAACCAGACTATTCATTTGTAACAAACTAGAGAACAAGTCTACATCGGATCCCAAGTGGTGTAGGAGAAAATCAAGAAATCATTTGAAGAAAGAACAAAGCAGAAGATTTCTATCTGGGAGATAAAGTTTTGAAATGGGGCTCAAGAAGGGAAGATGAAGGGAAACATGGGAAGTTTGACTTCCTGTGGAAAGGTCCTTACATTATTTATGCTTTCAGAGGCAATAATGCCTATTTCCTTAAAGAATTGGATGGTGCATAAGTAGAAGGAGGACCCATCAATGGTCCAATGCTTAAGCACTATATAGATCCTAGTCACTAATTTCACTAATCCCTTGTACATGCTATATTCTTCACAATGTTTAGTGTTGATTGGATAGCAAATTTTGGAGTTGAAGCCCGAAGGGAAGGCCCTAAGCTTCAAAAGTTGTACTGTCAGTAAATATCAATAAAGCAGTTAGGTAAAAGGAAAGTTGCAGAGTAAAATCATAAAAATTCAGAAGGCCATTGATCTACTAGTTCTTGACATTTCACCAGGAAATGCCATCCCTAAGTGGAGCCACTGTTATGTTCCTATACCAATAGGTGTCATAATTTTTGAATGGATGAGGTCAAAACTGTAATATGTACATACCTTTGCTTGCTGCAAATGTTTTCCATATTCAAAAAATCAAAAAATGTAAAGAGGGTATGTCCTAAAAGAAAATTCAAAGGTCAAAAAGAATGAAAAAGGTCAAAAACGATGAAAAATGAACCCCAAGAAAGAAAAAAGACCATGAAAGTGTGCAAGTCAAAATGCCACTACCATTTAATTTGATGCAAAATAAAAAGATTGTGTGCAACTTGTTACCTTTGCCACAATCCATGGATGGTCAAACAGTTTAAGCTTGGCTATTTCATGTTTTGAATTTTATGTTTATAGATAGAGAATAAAATCTGACCAAACTGTTTAATCTTGGCAAATAAGTAGATAGGTAGCGAAAATAAAAGGAACTCAACAGTTTAATCTGAGCCCTTGGATATAATAAGGATAGAGTTAGATATATTTCTATTGTAAAAGAAATGAAAAGTTTTGATAAGGGTTTGCCAACTTAAGTGCACCCTAATAAAGAGTAGAAAAAATGGTAGGATGTGTAGATGGG
Organism: Pinus taeda; assembly: GCA_000404065.3. Classification (NCBI taxonomy): domain Eukaryota; kingdom Viridiplantae; phylum Streptophyta; class Pinopsida; order Pinales; family Pinaceae; genus Pinus; species Pinus taeda. The sequence goes on from APFE030989045.1 coordinate 129,808, forward strand.
TAAGTAGATGAATGGTTGTAGAATTATGGTGATTTATTGGATAAAATCATGTCATTTACTTTCATCATCAAATTGCTTAAAAGTCTGGATGACAATGGGACAATTACGAAGTCAAGATATTAATTTCCCCATTCATTTTACCTTTTCACTAATTTCCCATAAGCAAAGTAAAGAGTACCTAAACCTTAAGTTAAAGGGGCTCAGAGCATTTCTCTGACTTCTAGAGGGACCGGACCCTCGGCCCAATAACTATAAGGTTTAAGTACTTCAACCCCCTTACAAACATTCACTCCCTCACGTTGATCTCACTTAAAAATCCCTTTTCCTAAGGTGAAATTACCATTCACCTAGGGAAAGTAATAAGCCTTACCTAAAACCCCCTTTGTTTACATAAAAACCCATAAAAGAACATTAAGCCTAAGTTATAATGTGTAAATTTAAATGCACGAACCAATGTGTAAAGACATTATACTTAGCGCAATTTGTCCTCATTTCCATTCCATATTAACTTTAATTTTTATTATATTTAGTTCCCAAAAATACACCCCTTTCCTGTATATTTAATTAAAATCCCATATGTTAAATATCCTGCCCTGATGGTTTGAAAAATAAACCATAATAATAAATAATTAAATGGATTAATTTGTCAAGTTGCGACTAATTAAGAGCCATAACCCTTCACCTTACAAATAGGGATTAATTAATGAAACATTGATTAATTAATAACCTTCCTCTAATCACATCACTCCCAACGTCTTTAAGCCGCCCTAACTCGCAATTAAAATCCTGTCGGGCCCCTCCATTAACTCCCCGATCAAATCACACCCCCGATCACCGTACGATCTGACCCCTTCAGATCTAACGACTATCGCTCATATCGGGCGGCCTTCGATGCCGACCTTTACCTGCTCGATGTGAGCAGTTTTACTATTCATCCCACTGCTACATGTCGCCTGATGAATGGCATCGGGCGGACCTCTCCCAATAAGGCCAAGTCTCCAAAAGTGGTGCGATAGATTCCACTTACCGCCTTCGCTTACCACCTTTACTACACGACAAAACTTCACCTCCATCAGGTGGTGCCAGCTGTCATTTTCCATTATACCCGCCAAAATCATTGACTTTGCAGATAAACCAAAAATACTCATTGTTTTCGTTTTTTATCGAGAAAAGAACGTTCTGTTCTCCATGCAAACACAAAGTACGTTCGAGTTGTCAACCTGCTACCAACCGTCAACCTTCCACAGCCACTGAACTCCATACCACTATGCAGACCTGTGCGCTTCCTGCAAACAGTGCACTAGTACCATTAATCCATTTAGACAACCGAAACCAGGTATTTACCCTATTTTCGATTGAAAACCCTGTTTTCGTGCCAAACCTGAGCTATAATTTCTTTAAAAATTAAGTAATTTAGTTAGCTAAGTTGTCTGATAGTCCTGAAAAACTCTAAAAAGGACCAATTACTCCCAATTCTTCTGAAACCCTTTTCCCTGTCCTTGAATCCACAAGAACCAAGTATGGAAGCCCCAATTGCACTTAATGTTATGCCCATTACTAATCTCCACATAGATTTAGAACATCTTCCCCTGGCTGACAAAGATTTTTAGATTAAAGACCTCACCTTTGAAGAATCCCCATTGAAATTGCATTGTAGACACTGAGATAACTAATTGAACCATGCAGATAAGATAGGCCACTGGGAATCAAACATGCCTAAATATCAATTCCCCAGTGTTCATGTCTTCCCAGAAATTGTTCACTACTGTCATGCAAACTATGACCCTATCATGAGAGTTGTAATGTCCCCAGATCAGAAATTCCCATTCACTATCACTACAATATCCATAAATGAGATGTTACAGTTACAACCTGGTGAAAACCTTACCGCCCTTACTATTGTTGATTTACTTGACATATTTTCCAAGCTATCTAGTTCCAAAAGTACTCAAATCCTCCAGACTTTCATTATTGAAGAAAAATACATGCCAAAGTACCCCCCTCCTTACATGTCATCCTACGTTTCTGATCTGGGCAAAGATATCACATCAATGATATCATGCATTTTAGGTTTTACCACTAGTGAGTATGTAGAGGATATCATTTTTTCCTACCTATCTATTTTTACCCCTAAACAGCCTCCTATAGTCAAATTTGATTATGAAAAATTCATCTCAGGTAAGATGCATGATCAGTTTATGAGATTGAAAAATGAAAGGGTGTTCAAATATTCATCAGTCCTGTACCATTTATTTCTTTACTATTAGACTGATAAGTTTCCCTTCTATGTCCAAAAACATGATACCTAAGGGAATCCTAGATCTACCGTATTATGGACCCCTTTGTTCCACATGTCTAATTCTCCCTACCCATATACAGATTTCATTGATCTATTTGTACACCCAGTGGTTAGCATGTTGCTAGGAAACCCTCCTCCCAGAATCAGTGCAAACATCAGGAGGATCTTGCAGTTGTCAAAGCAATACAAAGTAGGGGATTGGTACTTGTACCAAAACCATACAGAGATCAGGATATATGGATGTGAGTTGTCACCTTACAAAATGCCAAGGTATCTCCCTATGAGATTGTATGCTCTGGAGTACTATAGGAAAATCATCAACTCTAATGAGATTCATTTTGTTAAAACCAAGAAGAAGGCCCAACTAAGAATCAAAGATCATCTTGGCCCATTCATTTGTAATAGTAGAGAAGCAGGAAGGGAGGTAGATGAAATCCTCCAAAGGTTGAGATTAAAACAAAGTTTCATATGGACCTATGATCTCCACAGCTTATTTGCAATAGGAGGCAGAAAAATAAGTTATCTCCTTACATCCACCATAGGATCCCAGAAATTGAACAATATGCCAATCAATCTGAATGGAAGGAAAACACATTAGTAGATCAAGATAGTACGCAGGTTGCAGTTGACATTGTATTGATGGATTTAGAAAGGAGGCTTGATGAAGATTTATTTGTACATGTGCCTGGGGAAACTCAATCTCAAAGGTAGTCACAGGAACACAGTGGACAGACTTCAGGCCAAGCAGGGCCATCAGGACAACCAGAATCATCAGAACAAGCAGAGCTATCAAAACAATAGGAGCTTTCAGAACAACAGGAAGAATCTGAACAGCCGGAAATCTCATAGGAGCTTGCTTAACCTGAACAAATCATGAGCAATCCTCCTGTTTTGTAAACTCCTCTCAATGAGGAAAGAAACCTTAAAAGAGACAGATAGGAGGCCGCTCCATCCAACAGGTCTATTGATCAAACTTTTGCTAAAAGGAAAAGGTTAAGCCCATATGCAGAACAAGAGTACACTGAGGAAACAACAACGACTTCAAGGGCAAAAAGAACTGATAGTGAGCATACTATCCCTTCAGGAGGTACACCATCTACCTCACAGTTCCAGGTATTAGAAAGGCAACAGAGCACAAAGGTATGTTCCTTCATGGCTCCTTCTGGTCAGAGCCAGGATATCAAAGAAAAGTATAAAGAAATCAAAGCAAGGAATGAGAAGATAAAGGTCTAAACCTATGCTTATTATCTCATAATAACCAACCAGATAAGGCTGATGTCAGCGTTTGATATAAAAGAAGGCAAAATGCTGATGGGATTTCTTAAGCCAACTGTGCAACAACCAAGATCAATGGTTGATTATTTAAAAATTGATTTTGAAGTTTTGGTAAAGGATATTCATCCTATTGACCAAATAGATCTACATAAACAAACATGTGAAATGGTCTACTCTACATTGACCAACAAAGCAATCATAGCTCATCAACTAGAGAACTCACCGAGTAACACATTTGCACAGCTTCATTTTGAAAAGACCTCATCTCAGGATAAAGACACCAGAATAAATACCTTGGAGGACTTGATCATAGAGCTGGGACATGATCCCAACGATGTCAAAGCAGTAGAGAAATTAATAAAGAAGAAAAATGATGACATAGCTGCACTAAAGAAGCAGCTCAAGATCCCTCCTCTTCACCATCCTCAAACTGCTGAAGTTATAGAAATACAAAAGGAGGAAGAACTTATGGACGTAGCCCTTAAGTTGAATGATCAACTAAAAGAAATTGAGAAAGAATTGGAGAATGTGATACGGTCTAAGTAGAGTGAGCGGGCCACCGCTCCTTATACTATAATACCTACAGTTTCCACAATAGTACCTTCCACCCTGGCAGCTTCCTTGGCACCAATGATTCGAACAGTAACAACATTTCTAGTAGCAAGTACTACTTCAGCCACAGGTACATCAACCAGTACAGGGACAACAACAGAAAGGACAGATGAATTGGTTGAGGCTATGGAACAAATGAGCATCCAGGCCACAGAACTGAAGACGCTCAGAGACCAAGTGACAAGTTTGGAAACAAGTTGTGAACTTTCACAAATTCAAAATAAATAAGAAGCACAGAAAAAACAAAGGATGGTGGAAAGAATAAGAATCCTTGAAAAGGATTTGACACTAGAAAAGCCATTGGGAGATATCAAGGATATACTGTGGACCAATATCATTGATTCCATCAATGATATTTGGCCTTCCATTCAGGTGATTTTTGAGCAAATTGAATTAGTCAAAACAGCCATGGAAGCCATACAAAAGACAAAGGAAGAACTGGGAGGCAAGCCCGAGGAAGCGAATCAGTTGATAGATTTTTTGAACAGTAGAAATAGGTACCAGCTAGATGAATTAGAAATTCAGGATAGAACAACAACTATTATTGAGATAAAGAAGGTTCTTACTAAAAGGAACCTGATGCTTAATTTGAAGAAAAGATGTCAAAGCATTCAAGCAGACATCGACAATTTCATGTTAAAATATGGCATTTTGAGAGAAAAAGGACTTCCTAGTCCTTTGGTCATACATGACAAGTTAATGACACAGGAAGATTATACTGAACGACTGCACAAACAGTCCAAGAACCAAGCTAGTTCTTCAGGATTAAAGGCATTACCTATAGGAAAGGTACTTTATGATGGCCTGGAGAATATGTTCTACATAGAACATGAAATCAAGCATTTGTTCACCAGCAAACCCAATTTTTCCAAACATACAGAAGCTGATGAAGTCTACAGGAAAATGATTAGAATAAAATTACTAGATAGCGAATGGTGGACCAGTTTTATAGATTTACTATAAGTTACTATAGTAAATCTAGAGAGTAATGATAACTGTTAGGTGAAAACAGATAATCCAATATCAATCAACACAGGTAAAAGAGTATCAGTAGGTTAAAGATAAGAGTGAATCCAATACATAACTACCAAGGCAACTGCAAGAGCCAAATCCGAATTCCAGTAGCTAGTGCATTCACAAATAAAGGGACAACAAGCAAACAGATTTCCATTTGTCTCTATCTTCGTGTTGAAGATATTTTTTGTTTCCTAAATTAATTCTCATATAGTTATGAGATATTTTGTATCAAATTTTGTATAAATACTTCGCAAGTTGAATTAATGAGGGTGGATTAAAAAGCATTTCTGGAGACATTTTGTTGTAAGCTAAGGAGCTATTGTAGTCAAGACTGGACTGGTTTACTGCATTATGAAATAAAGTTGAGGACATTTCACTCGATTCTTGTGCACATATAGAACAAATAAGTATCATTTTCTCATGTTTAAATATTGTATTCTCTTCATGTTATGAATATTCATGTGTGTTCTTATAAAATCTTAAAAGCAAACAAGGAATGATATTATTAGAATTAGCTTAAGTGCTCTCTTTTTTAACTGTTTACTTTATTCATGTTTTCTTCTAAACTGCCTTGGTATGGAGATTCTTAATTGCCTCCTTTCCTCCTAGTTTACCCCCCTTTTGGCCCATAGTATAGGATTCTTCATTTCCCTTTGCTACTAGCCATCCTTCCCTCCCTCATCTTAATCCTTGTTAAGGATTCTTCATTGCCCTTGGCCCTGGGTAGGACTTTCAATTCATTGAAACCTTCACATTTTCTCTTGTTGTGTTAGCCTGCCCTATGAACTCTTACCTCAGTGATAAATTAAATCCAGTTAAGCCTTTCTTGATTGACTCCATAGCCCAATGGCCTAAATATTTGCTCTGCTCATCTGTCTTCTTAATTTGACCCCCAAATTAAAACAAAACAACCCTAAAAATTAAGAACTAGCCTGAAATCATATCCAAACAAAGTTAAATCATAAAGAGAGAGCCCTCTCTGGACTTAGGTTGGCTAGAACTTGAGTCTAAAATATTGGTTTGTGGTTACCTCGAGCCATTCCTTCTTTAATAACTTCTAAGGAAAAAAACCTGAGTGATAACAAGCACTACACATATAATATATTTGTGGCCCTCCTTTTAGGACCAAAATGTTGATGGACAAAATTGACCATAATCAACATTGGGGAGATCACCCGGTTAGGGCCCCATTTAGGTCCTTATCTGCTTGGATGGTGATTCTTACTGGTTAAAATGAGTCCATTTATCCCTCACTCTCTCCGTTGATTTGTGATATTTCTAATTACTATCAACAAGAGTGGGGATCAAGCTTACCTTCCTACAACATACTTTTAAGAAAGCAGTCCTTAAGCTGACATAAGGGCTCAACCAAGCCACCAATGGAGTTGCTCCTATGAAAGGGAGACTTCTACAAATGTTTCCTGAATACATATGTAAATGCAATCTAGTCTAAGATGGAGATAGTGAAAATAAATCCTAATCTATCTCAATCGGGAAAATATATAGATCTCCTCCTAATCAAGAGAAAGATGCTAAAATATGGACCAACTTGAATTCAAAATAAAAATGGAGTTAACAGATCATAGAAATAGTTCTAGGATTTGCAAATTGTTCAAAAAAATATGCATAAGCAATTATCTAGTTATCAGATCTTTTTTCTACATATATATAAATTCAAATAGAAATGCATTAAATCCAATAAATCATGCCAAAATACAGAAATATCCCAAATAGAATGATATGACTAAAATAAAACTAATATGGCATTAAGTTGATAGATAACTAGAAACTTAATTTATAAAAGTTTGCCCAAATGCAAAAATCAACCCTAAATTCATCTCTTCCCATCCCTACGAGATAGCTTGACATTCATTTGAAATAAACACGATTTACTCTAATCAAACAATAACGCTGGAAAAAGAAATCATACCCATAAAAACAAAGAATGAACATAGAATGAATGATATTTTTGTTAAGTCCCAAAAAAGGCAGTAGTGATCCAAATGGTTACAAAAGTAAAGAGTTCTCTCTTTGCTAGCCCAATAGATAGCCAATTTCCTAGAAAATCAGTCTATTACAATAGTGCAAAAGGCTATTTTTGTAGGGAATTGAAATCCTTATCTCTTCTTTAGAGCTTCTATTTATAATTTTACAAATCAAATCCCCAAAAAGAGAATTTTTGAAACATGATTCAATGAAGATTTGGGACCATATTTTCTAGCTATAAAATTCCTTCTTTATCTTTTATTGTTCCAATCTCATTCCTTAAAGAATCCTGGGCTTTATCTCCTCCAACCAACTTTGCAAAAATAATAATTAAAATATAACTAAAAGTATATCAAAATTACAAACAAAACTTAAAACTCAAAACTCAAAATTATCAAGAACAAACGAATTAATTAAAATATCATTTAATAAATTAATAAAAGCAAAATCCATGTTTTGCCTAGCTTCCTATGGAGATATGATTGGTAACTGAGCAATCTGATAATGAATTAGTCACAACAAATATTCTGCGAAAATGAAATTTCTTCCAAAACAAACTCATAAAATCAAATTGGTTGAAAATTTATAGCCCCGATTTCAGTTAAATATTGGGGTAGTAAATAGCCAAATTTGCTTAAATTAATGTTTCTAGAATGTTTTCTTTGAGTTAGTTTTCATACAAACTCTCATGTGCCTCATTTTTTCAGTGGATCTCGAGTTATGATCTTGTGAAATTGAGATTCCAAAAATGTTTGCAATCTGTTTAAAAGAAATTTGGGCATGCTCTGTTTCAATTTTAATAAGTTAAAAATATTTAAAATAATTAAAAGAGTTTTAAATAATAATTGAAAATATATATTAAATTGATTTAGGAAGGGGGAGGAGAGAGAGGGTCGTTCAGTGTATGGTAGAGGGGTTTAATAAAGGGAGGTGTACAATAAGGAGATAAGAAGCTAGTGGATGATGGGGGCCACATGGGTAGAAAGTGGGACCCCCTCTGCACTATGATAAACCAACTTATATAAGCCCCCCTTTAATCATATGCTCTGAGCCCCCTTATGATATACTTGTTCCTTATCCTCCTCTATTCATTAGTTTTATGTTACACTCCACGTCACCCCAAAAGTTTCATCTTGGGGATTTCCGATGAAGATCTAAATGAAATCCCCAAAATGAAACTTCGGGGTAATGTCATCCTGGACTCATTCTTAATGCAATATATATCAAGTTCTTGTGATCATCTAGATGGTTTCTTCATTACTAATTAATTTATTCTTGTGCATTGTTGATAAATGGGAACTGTGATTCTTACATGTTGACATGTTTTACTATCTTGTACAATTTTTCTAACAAGAGATGGGTTGAACACTTAGTATTTAGTATTTTCCACAACATTGTTGGTATATGAAGCAAGTATATTTGATTAATATTATCAAATGTTCAAGCTTACATAGAATGTTGTTTATCCTTAGACCTGCTTACACAATCTCCTCAGTGTCGTGTGTGGTGGTTAGTAAGCATAAGGCAATTTTTTGGTTTTTTTATTTTTATTTTTATTTTTTTTATTTTTTATTTTTTTTTTGAAAACTTGTATGGATGGCTTCCTGTGAAGAATAAGCGCAGCTATATCCTAAAGGACCTTAACATGGGTGATATCGATCATTTTTATTTCTTATATATATTAAATACTTTGGTTCATTGGTCTTCCAACGATGTTATTTGATGAACTTCCAATAATGATGTCCAAATTTGTCAGTAAACTAACTCTCACTCTCATCATTCTTCCAACAATCAACAATTTCCAACTGTAAAAAGTAAAGCATGATGAGTATGGAAATTTCGTCAAAGGATGTCTGTCTTCATCAGTAGACCGACTCACTCTCGCTGGCCTTAAGATGTCAGTAACATCCAACCATCGAACATAAAGCATGGTGGGTATGGAAATTTCATCGAAGGATGATTGACTTCATCGGTAGATCAAATCTCCCTATCATCAGTATTATGACAATCGATAACATCCAGCAATTGAAAAAAAGTGTGGCGAGTATGGAAAGTTCATCGAAGGATGTTTGACATCGCCAGTCGACCAATGCACAATTTCGACAGTCTTGTGACTCTAGGAAACCATCCTTCCATCGATATTGTGATGACATGGAATGACAGTTATTCTCTTCAGAACTCCAATGAGCCCTTATGTAAGGACAAATGTCCATAACTATCATCATAATTTTGACAATTGTAAATTTTTTTATAGTATGACTATACCAAAAACAAACTTAGTGAGACCTCCCTTTTCGTTATAATAATGAAAGTTCGTCGCAAGAATGTCAAATGGTCATTGAAATTTAGCTCCATTTTTAGTAGTGTTAGATCATATCACTTTGTGATGATTATGTAACATAATTATAAATTCATATCGTCTTGCATCCTCGAAGATGACTCCAAGAATTGGGAAAGTTGTGATGATATTGCAAAACAAAAAATATATATCAATCCTTTTCATTGATATCCTTTGAGGAAAAAACATTTCTAAAGGGGAAGGAAATGTTATGAATATGAATATGAAAAAATAAAAATAAAAATAAAATAATAAAATAATTAATCATCGCAATTAACAATCATGGATAATTATGAAAGGGGATGTCTCAAAAGACATGAATCAGGGCACTCTTTCCTCATATTTATGCAAGACCCATCATTCTATTCAATCATATCACTTTTATATCAATTGAAACATTTACACATATATAATAATTATCTTATGATGGATATTCTCATATTCCATATATTCTCAATATATTTTGAGTGATAACAAACTTTGTTCGTATCAAATTTTTTAGATCCCTATGGTTTTTAGGAGTTCCTACTACCTCATGGGTCTCCAAGTAGTCCTTTGACCTCCACATTGGGGAATATGTCCCCTTCTTCCTCATGTCATAAGGTCATCCCCTATTTCCCATCTAAGGTATCTAGTCCCTTTACCATAGTTATATTATGTAAAATGTGTGTTCCATAACACTATCACCTTCACTTTTACATGCATGTTACTCTCTTGACACATAGTACCCACTTAAAGTCATTTTATGGACTTAAGGTTATACATGTGCATTTTTGCCTTAGGATTATTTTTAATAATATATTAAGCCATAAAAATCACTTGTTTTCACAATCATGGAGTCTTATCCCCCCATACTCTTTGTGTCTGACTTGATATACAACAATGATGTATTTTGTTAATGTGCATGTAATTTTATATTTGCAAACTATGCTCTCAGGTCCCAAAACATGTAAACACATATTTAAATGCACACGTCATCCCCTAAAATTATTCCTTGGCTCATTAACCTAATTAATATGTATCAGATTACCAATATAGTTTTCATATCTGCATATTTATTGACAATCCAGAGGTTGAGTCGGGGATGTTACATTATCCTCCCCCATTTTATGCATTTTCCTTATGCCTTATATACACCTATATATAAAAACAAAATTTTCCAATATAATGAGGTTACTTTTCATTTAAAGCTTATCCATGCTCCCATGTAGTGTCCTCAATACTGAAATGTGTCCATTATGCCTTTACCAAGGTGATGACCCGATTTCAGAGCACCTTGACCTTCTTATCCAAAATTCACACTGGGTAGACCTAAAAATACCTCTCGAGCTCAATCTAAATAATGTTCCATTCAATTACATAATTACCATTAGGAACATACTATTTAAGCAATGAAATATACAACATGTTATGCATATGCATGGATGTTGGCAATGCAATCATATATGCAATTGAGCCAATCCTCTCTAGGATTTTAATTGGACCACAATATATAGCTACTAACTTTGCATGGCTATACAGTTTCAATGGTTTTTTTTTGCCTTCATCTCAATATACATTATCACTAACTATGAATTCCCTATTTAGTCTGCTCATATATGCTCATTTTTTCTATCTATCTCGAGACATCTTCAAATTTGGTTTGATTTTTATTACTTGCTCTTCCATTTCCATGAAAAGGTATACCCTAAGAATGACCCAATAACTAATTTGTCCCAACTCATAGGTGTGTTGAATTTCGTACCATACAAGGCCTCAAATGGGCTCATCTTCAAATATTTTTGGCACCCATTATTATAAACAAACTCCACCAAGTGCAAATAGTCTTTGCATTTTGATGGTTTTCCAATCATGTTGATTATTACCATATCCTCAAACACCTAATTGACTCTTTTTTTATAGCTATCTAAAGCTAGATAGAATATTATGCTAAAATTTAAACTAGTTTCAAATCCCTTGAATAAATATTTCCAAAAGTTTGATAAACACTCAAGATCCCTCTCTGAAATAATTTCCTTGGGCACACCATGTAGCCTGGGAATTTCCTTCATATAAAATTTCAACAACATCTTATGCCTTGTATCTTAACTTAATTGGAATAAAATGGGAAGCCTTAGTGAACTTGTCAACCACTACCATGATGGAATCATGTTGCCTCATATTCTTGGGTAGAGTTGTAATAAAATCAATATAAATAATTTCTCATTGCCACTTAGGAATGGGTATTGGTTGTAGAAATCTAGCTGGATGTCTATGCTCAACCTTATCATTATGGAATTCTAAACACATGGATATATAATTAGCCACTTCCTTTCTCATTCTTGTCCAAAATTATTGTTTTTTTACCACTAAAATTGTGTTTTGGTACCCTAGTTGTCCAGCATAAGGTAATTTCCATCTCATTCAACACTAAACTTTTCAACCCCCGAGAATTTGGCATATAAAGTATTCCTTTTTACATAAGAATTCCATCTTCTCTCAACTCATAATTCTTTTACTTTTTCTGCAAATTACCTTGTTGCAAATCTCCTCTTATTTCCATGTGTTATTGATTGGAATTTTCAATCTCTATAATTATGACATATAAATCAAATTTGCATACACTTATGACTGTAATATGCATTGTATGCATCCTTCCATTGAATGCATCAACCACCTTTTTATCCTTACCTTTTATATGCTTTATTTTAAACTCATAATCAATGAAAAATTCCAACCATCTAATTTTCTTGGCATTTAAGGTTGGTTGTCCAAATAGATGCTTCAAACCATCGTGGTCAATTCTCAATTCAAATATTTTCCCCATAAGCTAATGCCTCCACATTTTTAATGCATGTATAATGGTTGCAAAATCCAAATCATGGCTGACATAATTTATTTCATGTTTATTTAGCTTCCTTGATTCATAACATACCACATGCCCATTTTGCATGAGGAGTCTGTTGGGTCCCAATAATACTAGTGATTACTCCAATACTATTGTAGTTGTACCCCTTATTAATATTTTTGTGCCCCTATTGTCCCCATATTGTTATTATTGTGCCCCATAGAATCCCTCTATTGTTATTTTTGTGGCTTTATATTATTATTGTTAGGTCTGCTAGGTTATAATTGTGACTCCTTAGAATCCTATATATAGAAAGGAGGTTTTATCATTGAATCATCGAAGAATGTTCATTTATGTAATGTTAAAGGAGGTTTTCCCCCTCGAAGAGGTTGAATTCTAAGGCGTTGATCTATCTTTTCTATCTTTTCTTGAGTTGGTTTCATAACATTTGGTATCAGAGCTTTGGATTCTAGGGTTTCGCTGCTCCACACAGGTCATCGTGGCATTTTCACTGTAACTTTTTTTCTGCGACATTTCAGAAGCTAAAAACAAAACCCATTTGAGAAGACATTGCACTAAATCTTAGGTCCAAATTTCGGAGCTTTTCACGCTATATTTTCGGAGATATGAACTAAGGAATTTGGTCTTTTGGCAGAATCCTGAATTACATTTAAAACAGGTGACCTGGGGAAAATCGTCATAACTTGTTCTTTGAGCATCAGATTGAAATTTCGTAAGAAGGCATATAAAGAGAACGGACTGTAGTTTCTTGTATATATTTTTAGAGCCAAAGGTCAAAACAGGGACACGTGGCCCATCGTACAAGTTCGCTCTACTGAATTAGTCTATAATCAAGTCACTGTGGGAGATTTGGCATAACTCTTCATTGGAGAATCCAATTGGGGTCAGATTGGTGGCATTGGAAAGAGGACACAGAGGGCTAACGCAAGTCGCAATTACAGAATTGGATGATCCGAAATTACGGAGATACATCAGAGGCAATATCGAGCTCCTACAAAGTGAAAAAAGGCGTGTATATGTTTTTAAATGTTTGCTTAAGCTTTGTTTGAAAAATTATTTTGAAGGAATTCAAAGGGCATAGTGAAGCATTATTATCAGTAATTGATGCCCCGAAGAAATAAAATGGAAACACCTAGTAGGCGACCTGAAAGCTC
>APFE030989045.1:147155-201426 GCA_000404065.3 Pinus taeda
ATAAAGTTGAAACAATTAAGACACCAAGTCTATTACAACCTTTATCCATTCCAAGCCAATGTTGGGAGGAGGTTTCATGGATTTTATCGCAGGTTTACCCAAGTCTGAGGGAAAGAGTGTCATCATGGTGGTAGTTGACAGACTTACCAAGTATGCACACTTTTGTGCATTATCACATCCATTTAAAGCCAGTACAGTTTCTAGTGCATTTATGGAAACAATTCAAAAGCTACATGGAAACCCAAAGATTATTGTAAGTGACAGAGATCCCATTTTCACTGGAAATTTTTTGACAAAATTATTTTCTTGTCTTGGTACTCAATTAGCTTATAGCTCATCTTATCATCCTCAATCCGATGGGAAAATTGAGATAGTAAACAAATTTTTGGAATGATATTTTCGTTGCTTTGTATCTGATAAACAGACACAATGGGTCAAATGGTTGCCTCTGGTTCAATGGTGGTATAACACTTCCTTCCATACAGCAACAAAAATGAACCCATTTATGGCACTTTATGGATATCAGGCACCATCCATCACATCATATTTAAGAGAAAATTCTAAGGTTCAAGAAATGGAACATCACATTGAACATCACGAACAAGTCCTCCAACTCTTAAAGGATAACCTTGTTTTAGCACAAAATAGAATGAAACAACAGGCAGATCAACATCACAACAAAAGAAGTTTTGATGTAGGTGATTGGGTATTCCTATGGCTACAACCATATAAGCAAATGTCCCTCAAGCAAGCTAAGAAGGATAATAAATTTATCACCAAAGTATTATGGTTCGTACAAGGTGTTGCAAAAGATTGGTACTATGACATACAAATTAGAGCTTCCTGCAGCTTCTCAATTGCACCTAGTTTTTCATGTTTCATGTTTAAAGAAGGTTATAGGCGATAAGCTCCCAGTTCAAACAATATTGCCAGAACTTGATGAGGAAGGAAAAATTATATTGGAACCAAAAGCAGTCACAAAAACAAGAGCTTGACAGCTACGAAATCGATCAATTTCAGAGTATCTTATCAAGTGGAAGAACTTATCTGCTGAAGATTCCACATGGGAGGATGAGAATTTTATACAGAATCATCCAGAACTACTCAAGCATTGAGGATAACACTTTTTTGAAGGAGAGGGGCATGTTGGGTACCTATAATACTAGTGATTACCCCATTACTATTGTAGTTGTACCCCTTATTAATATTGTTGTGCCCCCATTGTCCCCATATTGTTATTACTATGCCCCATAGAATCCCTCTATTGTTATTTTTGTGGCTTTATATTATTATTGTTAGGTCGGCTGGGTTATATTGTGACTCCTCAAACTCCTATATATAGAAAGGAGGTTTTATCATTTGAATTATCGAAGAATTGTTCATTTATGTAATGTAAAGGAGGTTGCCCCCTCGAAGAGGCTGAATTCTAAGGCGTTGATCTATCTTTTCTATGTTTTCTTGAGTTGGTTTCATAACAGAGTCCTCCAAGCTCCTCCTTACATGCATCGGTGCACACAACAAAATATTCATTTGAATCAGTTATCCTTAGTATTGGTGCACTTGTTAATAAAAATTTTAAATGATGAAGTTCGTCTTCACATTCATGAAACCACTCAAATTTCACATTCTCTTTTTCCAAACAAGTGATAAGATGTGCTATTTTTTAGAACTGTTCAATAAATCTTCTATAGTAGCCTACTAAACCCAAGAAGGGTCTAACCTTTGTCACAAATTTGGGTTGGCCACTCTTTAATTGTTTTGTTAAATTTTTGGCTCTACTACTACCCCTTCCTCTGAAATGATATGACCCAAATAATGAATCTAACTTCAATAAAATGAACACTTACTCATCTTGGCATAAAGTTTATGTTCTTTGATTACCTGCAACACCATCCTCAAATATTTTTCATGTTCTTCACAAGATTTTGAATACACCAGGATGCAATCCAAAAATACAATAACATGTGTATCTAAGTAATTTCAAAAAATGCCATTCATAAGAAACATTAAAAAACTCGGTGCATTCGATAACCCGAATGGTACCACCATGAACTCACAATGTCCATATCGAGTTCAAAATGTTGTCTTCTTGATGTATTCCTCCTTAATTCTTACTTGATGGTACCTTGATCTCAAATCAATCTTGGAGAACACTCTAGCTCCCTTCATCTTATCAAACAAGCCATATATTCTTGGAAAAGGATTCTTGTTCTTTATTTTTAATTTATTCATCTGCTTCAAAACAATACACAACTTTAGTGTACCATCATTCCTTTTAACAAAGAGTACTGGTGTACCCCAAGGTGACACACTCGAGCATATGTACCCCTTATTTAAAAGTTATTCTAACTACATATATAACTCTTTAATTTCTGGTGTGTTCACCATGCATGGTGCCTTGGACATTGGCCAAACTCTAAGTACCAAATCTATAGATAAACCAATATCCTTTTTAGGTGGTAACCTTGGGATTTCAACAAATACATCTTCAAATTCCATAAATACTTAATCATCTTCCATGCTTGGTGATTGGTCTTTGGCCTCCTCCTCCATGTCAAGTGAATAAATTAGGCACGCTTTCCTAACAATTTTCTTCAATTTCATGGTTGATATTTCCTTGAGAAAAATTGGCCTTGGAATCCCCTATGCTTTTCCTTGCTTCCTTTCTTTATCAAGGAAAGTAAATGGTTTATTATAAAAATCTAGTATTGCATGATGTTTTTTCAATCAATTCATATGAATTAGGAAGCCATATAAACCAATGATATGATGTTTTAATTTGTAATTGCACTCAACCAATTCATATTAATTTTACATTCCTTTACAAATTCACTTATTCTAGTTTTAGCTCTAGTAGTTGATTGAACTAACCAAATATTTCTATGCTTCGTTCACTTTAATTTAAATCTTTCAACAATTTTAGAATCAAGATAGTTATGACGAGCTCAAGAATCAATTAAAATGGGAATATGCTACTTATTTATCTTACCTTCAACTTCAACCATATGCACCTAATGATCAACCTACCTTTTGTCCAATCATGTATAGATATTGGCCATATTTGCACACATGTCCTCCATTGTATCATATCTTTGAATGTGGTGTACAATCCTTATTTTGTCTCCTTTCTGAGGGAAGTCCCTGTACATATGTTTTCCTTCACAACCCTAACACATGATGGGATGAAATAATGATATTTTACTTAATGAATCAACAACCATTGGTTCATTGTGGGCTAGCTAAGTTTTTTGATTTTCAGGAGAATTTCTCTAGAAAAATGAAGGTTTAAATCCATTCTTCCTTTGTTCCACCTTATCTCTTTCCTTGTCATCCCAAGTTCTCTTGAAGTTTGTGCTGTAGCTGCTACAACCACCCTCCAAAATTTTTCCCATGCTTAGATTTTGGAGCCTCCCTTCTATCCTAGGAGCTCATCATTCAATGTCGTCAAGTATTCATGCTATCTTAAATACTTAGATTTTATGCAGTGCTTTCAATGTCTTGTTTCGATCCTGACCAAAACCTTTTCAAACTTAAGCCATATCTTGCCTTGAATTTGTAGCTTTTTTAGTCTTACCTTCAGAAATTGTGCAATCCAAAGAGGTAGTCTAGCCTTGAGCTTAGAAACTGCACGATCTTGAGAGGCAGACCAACCTTGAGCTCAGAAATTGTGTAATCCTAAGAGGTAGGCCAATCTTGAGCTCAAAAATTGTGCAATTCACTGAGGCAAGGAATTTCCCAAGCCCTTGAGCCTTAGAATTGTGTAATATCCTTTTCTCGTGTGAAAAAGGAGTGTCCCAAAAAAGCAGAATTGGCATCCCTAAAAAATAGGAGTTTCCCAAATGATGTCAGGTTTGGTCCACTAAGCTGCTAATTATGACTTTTAGACAAGTGGTGTTTTTTCCATGATTTTAGGCATGCACGTCAGAAATCGTAAACCAAATAGATCTATATAATAAACACCCCTAGAGCTCATTTCCACACTCGATCTTGTAGCTCCATCTTTCCCAAGGAGATCAAGGAACTTTCGGTTGAGTTTGCAGTGCTTTTCTTGGTAAGTTTTGCATGTGTCACTTTTTTGTCGCTTTTATTTGTTTCGCTTTTGTGATTGTTTTTTTTCTTGTTTATTTTCATGGTTTTTGGTGTCTTATGTTATATTATCTTGTGCAAGTGTTGGTTTGGTCTGTTGTTTGCTTTTTATAAGTGTTGCATCAGCTTCTTGTTTTTACCCATTCGTGGTCATTGTTTTAGCGACTCCCTATGCATGTTGTTTTTCCTTTTGCATGTTGATATTCTACACTTGATTTTAACCGATATATCTTTCCTTAGTTGACTATGCACTCTTACTTGCACCATCACTCAGATCCATCACTTTCCCATCCCCTTCATGGGCAAATCTTCCCTTTACTTGGCCAACAATTTCTATGATCAATTGTGCATTGCACAATTCCAAGGCTCAAGCCTCATGCTTGGCCTCTAAGACTGTGCGATTCATAATGTCTCCCTCAATCTTCCTAGGCTCATATTGTGCATTGTGTAGTCTCAAGCCTCAAACCTCTCCCTTGACTACTGAGACTACACAATGCACATTTCATGAAGCCGGTCTCGTCCCTCAGTCTAGGAATTGCTAGTTTTCCCTCTCAGTCTTGTGGTTGCTGCCTTAATATTTCTTTTTGAGTCATTTTTCTTGAGCTAATTTATGTTTTCCATGAGTGAATTTTTATCCTATAAGTACTATAGTTTTTGAGCACTTCTCTTGATCAGTTACTGTCACTATGGCTCCCAAGAGATCTGTCTCAAAGGACACTACAGAGAGCAGCACCGAGGAGGTAGTTGAGAGTACTCCAGTGAATTTGCTAGTTTTATTAGACACTCAACTATTTATAGAGAATGTTTCAGACATTACATGGTAGAAGGTGAATGAGGTATTCTCAGCAAGAAGTTTCAAAGTAGACCTTGAAGATTGACAAGTTTACATCAATGTCCAAAGGTCAAAATTACACAATATTGCATGTAGGTACCCAATCCATGTGTAGACATTGTTAGCTATATATTTTACCATATGGATATTAAGACCATGAATCTCAACAGTGCCAGTGGACAAAGGCTTGCATCTTTTATGGAAAATGATTTTCAGAGTATGTATTATTTATTGCTGCTAGAATCTTACATGGATTCCCACTTGTATGCAGTCACCAGCTCCCTGAGCACAAAGGATATCGTCAAAAGTTGGGTGAAAGAGCCTTCCAAATTTTTCCAAACACCCAACAACACTTACAAGACCAAATCTCTCAGGAAGTCTTATTAGTACTTGATATTATTATGTTGTCGAACCTATGGCCAAAGCAGTCTTGAGACCTTTCCATAAGGTTAGGAATTCTTGCTTAATGAGGTTGTGAATGAAGGAAAACCATTCAAATGGTTAGATTTTATAGCTCAATAATTGAGGAACCTTGTAAATAATGCTAAAACCCCTCCCAAGGGTAAGAAATATAGGCTCTACATGTTTTCTTACTTGCTGGATGCAATCTGTGCTCAAAACTATTTTCTTGGCATGAGTTGGACCTGGTCACCAAGAGAACTTATCATGCACATTTAATGCAAGCTTATTTTGGAGTACAATTATAAAGGATTAATTGAAAATATGATTTATCACTTCATCATTCCATTGTACAAGTTAATCTTTGAGGAATATCCACCTTGCATGTCCCACAGGGCAATGGAAGCAATGTCAAAATTAGCAGGTTGGGTTTCCTCAATGGATGGCACTTTCCTCAGAGTGTTTGGTGGTCAGAAGTCTCCATATCTTCTACCGAGGTATGTCACTAACAAGTTGGTCATGCAAGAAGTTGCTTATCATATTTGCACAGGGTTGTCAGGAGTTTTTCATAGGAAGAAGAAGACACCTTGGCCCATTCTTCCTTTGTAAATTGGATTGTATGATATCAAAAATTTGAAGGTTGCAGACACTGAAGACAAGGAGATAGAGAAATTTGCATTCGATAATTTGGACTTCAATCTGTATGATCCTAGGAAAGTTTACAAAGGAAATTGTGTGAGGATTCATTTCTAATGGCTAAGAGGGAAATTTTACGGGGCCTAGGAGGAAGAGATGAATAATTGTTATAATGCCTCCAAATCCGTGAACCAATCATATTCACAGGAAAATCACAACTTACTGCTCAGAAAGAAGTCACTCAAGAGGAAAAACTAGTAAAAAGGTGCAACCTGGTGCACAAAAAGGGCAAGAGAAAAATTGCACATAATCTAGTGGAAGAGAAAAGCCACAAGATGAAAGTAGATCCAATCATCCTAAAAGCAGCCATAGCATCATAAAAGAGGAGGAAATAGAGGAAGCGAGAAGAAGAGATGAAGAATAAGGAAGAAAAAGAGAAGAAAATATTGGAATAAGTGTTGGGCCTCGATTTTGTCTCATTTTTCACTCAAAATCTCTCATGTTACTGTTTGATTAAATGATTATTATTGCAAGCATTTGTTACTTATTGTGTTTTAACAGGATTAAAATACCATTAATGGAAGTTTAATAAAGGTTTGTATGTTGCAGGTTAAATTTGATTTGATCATGTTTTGAACCTACACTTACCTGCTTGCACTGTGCCATAGATTCCTGCACCAATTCAGTTCTTAAAGTGTGCCTGCACCAGTGCAAGTTTTACTGCATGCCTCCACCAATTTGGGGATTTCATACAATGGCACATTTATGGGAGAATTTGAAAGAGGTTTATGATCAAAATGTCATTTGAACACTTCCACATAAGCCAAGACACACCCAGGTCATACAGATTTATATTTGGAGAATAATTAATGCTATAGCCCCAAATTTGTAGAAGTTTCCAGACTACCTATTTACACCTCGATTTATGCGTCGATCATAGTGAATCTCATAATTCTGAAACATGGGTTTTTCTCCCAGCATAGGAAATTGAATTGGCTTTGGGCCGTTTTCCAAAATTCGTAATGGTTAAGGATATACGAAGGGGGCTTTGGAGGAAGTTTGTTACAAATACCAACTTTTCCAGAATTCTAGAAAATGCCCAGATTTGGGAAATTCGTGGTAAATCTCCATTATTTCAATAGGGAAATGGTTGTACTAATATTCTATTAATGATAATTAGTTGGGATCTAATCCCCATGATGTTTGCAAAGGATTGGCTTGTTTTATGCCAAGTTTGGAATGTAAAAAGATTATTAAAGAAGAGTTATGGCTCCAAGCCTGGCTAATGCATTTTAGTCAATGAACTAAGCAGAGGGTAGAAGAATGTATAGGCATAGGGCAGAAGGGAGGAGAAGTTGTTCCAATGTAGCAGCACATGGATTTTAGTGTGGAATGCTTCTCCTACTTGCCAGGATTAGCCGATGTCTGCATTATATAAAAGATTGTTTTCAGTAATTAATTGAGGCAATTTTTATCCATGTTCTGTCTACTTATTTATTATCTCTAATGATTTTGATTTCTGTGTGAACTAGGAACACAAAGAGGGTGTGAGTTGGCTGGGTTGGCCGCCAGACAACTCGACACCACTCTCATCTTTTAAATAGCATTTCAATTCTTGTTTGTTTGCTATGTGAATTTGATTTCTTTACAGTTTCTTTCTACCTTCGATTGATGTTATCTAACTTGCTGCAGATGTTTTATTCCCAAAAATTAATTCGATTTGCTGCAATCCATTATTCCAAGTTTTAAGGTTAAATTGAGTTGCTGCAATTTGTTTCTATTTCATTTTCTGCATTATTAATTATACTTGCACCTAAAATATTTTAAATAATGATTGCACCCTCCAGATTGTCTGAATCCATAAGGTCGGCTTTTCCATTATGAGCTCTAACTCTAATTCTATAAATTAATCCATAATTATTAATTTATATTTAAAACTGCGATTTTTACATTTTCTGAGTCGATATTTATAAATACGGAGGCTAGATGTTTGAATTGATAAATTCTTCATTAATATTATGGTTTTCTTTAACTTCTAGATTGTTCTTACACATAATTAGTGCAAGCATGTTACAATATATAGTAGTGCAGGCAGAATTAGTGCAAGCAGAATAGTTTGAATTTCTTTTGAATTTATTCCAATATTTACAGTCTTTTCATTATTGTGCCGACACTGCTTGATTTCTAGTTCTAATTTCCCTTCTGTTTACTTGCAATTAGAATTTCATTTCACATTGATTGATTTACTTTCTCGCATGCTTTTAATTGTTTGGATTGGTGCTTCTTGAACTAGTGTAGATTGGTGTTTCTCACACTAGTGCAGGATTATATTTATCTTCGAGATTAATCACAAGATAGACTAGAATTTGTTTTGCAGGTTACCAGGGACTCTCTCTAGCATTTCCAGTGCCGCATCTCAAAGTTCACGAACTCTCCAGATTGAAAAATTAAATGTCGGTACATTTATAGGCCCTACATTGCACCCAACATTTTGGTGCCGTTGTCGAGGAGGCACTTATGGGATTGACCTCGGTGACCTGTTTCATTTGGTTTCTATTCCTTCACCTAGTTTATCTTGCAATTTTATGTTCATTGAATTTATTTCTTTCCTACATTTTTGCTTTAAGGTTTCTCATTTTATTTAATGTTTTAAGAAATCCCCACCCACCCTACACACACATATATATATATATATACACTATTCACGTGCTAACAAATGTATCAGTGGTCTTGTTGAATATAGAAAAAATGGTATTTTGAGGCATTTTTCAATGAAGAGTTTGAGGCTAACATCATCTATTTCACTGATTAGTTTCCAGGAACATTCAAAGAATGAGTCTCGAAGTAGTACATGGAGAACCTCATTTAGTTTGGTAAGAAATGGAAAACATTGTTACTTTTGAATTTCCTATCAAAGATCTAGGAGTGGCTCAAATGCATAATATTTCCCCATCTGCATTACCAAAATTTCATGGTTTGGAAAATGAAGACCAGGATACATTTTTATTTGAGTTTGAAGTACTTTGTAGAGGATATGGTTATTGTACTAATTCTGAAAGGTTGCAAGTGTTTCCTCTTACTCTTAAAGGAGCAGCTATCCAATGGTTCATGAGCCTTTGTGGGAACTGCATTCAAACATGGGAAGACATGAAGAATGTATTCTTGGAGAAATATCAAAACTATTGCCAAGCTGGTGAAGATATTTTTGGAATAACAAAAGGGGAAAATGAAAGCTTGGAGGATTATGAGGAGCGATTTAGATACAACCTCCAAAAATCAAAACATAATAATTTGGTAAAAGATACTTTGAAAACACTCCTACTCAAAGGAATCAAAGATGAATTTTTAGAACCTTTAAATCTTATAGGAGCAGGTGATGTTTCTCACTTACCATATGATGATGTTTGTAAATTGTGCATTAGTTATTCAAGAGGAATATCCAAGATTGGTAAAAATCCTTGAGAACTTTCTTATGAATTTTTGGAATCTACCACAAAAATAGGAGCTACAAAATATTTTCTAAATTTACAATTGGATGAGTTGCAAGAAGAATGGAAGCAGTGTAAGGAGAATCATTCAACAAATTATTTTCCATCACTGCCTGGCTTTCAACATGTATTTAAGGAATCAAGTAAGGAATTAAATCGACCATCAGGTATAACTCCAATCTCATCATCATTTAATACTTGGAGTAATATTTATTGTCCCTAGCAGGTTCCTCAACACATCTACAACCCCATAGTTCCATGGAAGACTTATAATCCTCCTTTGATTCAATACCCCACTTTATGGCCACAATGGCCCTCTCCTTGGCCCTCATCCTTGAGCCAAATATCTCCATGGCCTCAAGAATCGTTTGGATCTTTTTCTCTAGGGAAATCTCCCATGCAAATTCAATCATATGAGCACCAACAACAATCACAATTTCTTTCCAATACACCATTATGTTATCCTCCTCCATGTTCCCAGTTGCATGTGCAACCTTATCTTAACCTTAATCCATACCCTCATCCATACCATAACCCTAGTCCATGCTCCCATCCATACCCTAACTGTAATCCCAATCCAAACCTTAGTCCAAGCCTGAACCAAAACCCTAATCCAAACCATCAAGTTGCACAACAATTTGAACCTCCTATTCTTTCTGTTGATTCCGATATTGAACAAGATGTTACACCTTCCATATTGGGAAAGGGAATGAATTTGGAAACTTCCCCCATTATCGCAGAACATTTACCCCGAGAAGATATAATTCAAAGACCACCTAAGGATCAATCTTTCATTGGAACTTGTTCTGAAAATGTTGCTGAAACTCAAAGCCCTAGAATCTCTCTCAACATTTCTTGTGAATCTCAAAATCAAATATTTGAGCCTGAACTTGAGCGATTTAACTTTTGTCTTTCACCAGATTTTTTGTGCTTATAGGTGAATGACTATCAAATGTGGAAGACTTGCATCAGTTGGAGAATCATAAATACGTGGATTCCATTGAATCCTAGTTTCGAGCAGCCATCAACCCATCTTATTTTTTCATCATTCAAAAACCATTGGTACCACGTCAATTGAAGAAACTGGTTTCCCACGCTTTGGTATGTATTGAAGTTTATTCTTTAAAACTAAGTGTGAGTATAATCAGCATTTTGTTACGCACATGGCTTCATTGGAAGTACATCTACACTTAAAGGTGATATTTCTCTCTTTAAAAATAGGGTAGGGTAATGAATAAAGATGAATAACAACACTCTTGAACTTGTGATTCCATAAAAGCACAACTTTTGAAATTTTTATTATTACGCATTCTCATGGTCAAACTTATCAAAAGTACTTTACATTTAACGCTTCATATTTTTAAAGTGACTTTGATTGTGGATAAATATGTATTGTTATAAGTTGTAATACTTTTCTCTTATTCTAACAAACTATCATCCAGAAAATCTTTTCAAATTCCTCTTCAAAGAGACCAGTGAAAAACCTCCTATGGTGGACCACGCCTACAAAAATCTAATAAGCTTTCATAAAGAACCCTGGCATGATAAACTCAAGGAATTTTTTTGGTCATTATCTGAGATGTTTTCTTAATAAGTTATTAGGGTAGCATGACCAACCAGTAAATAATAGTAATTAAAAACTTTTCATGCCATCCTACACTCTTAAGGAGTAGATTTGCTTCCCCACCTATTAAGTAATCCATCTGAGGTTAATCATAATCAGAGCTTTTTTCTAAAAACATAAATGAATTAATTGAGGGATAGGAGGTCTCATTGCGAGTTGACCTAATATGATCATGGGTCTTAAGGAGAATGGCATTACCGCACTGGTCACCAAGCCAAGGTAATGGCTTTCAGTTGGAAAACTGGAAGACGAGAGGTCTCATCACGAGCTGGCTCATTCATTCTTGTTAGTTCTCGTGAATGGAATTGTTGTTAGCTGGTTACCAAGCCAGGACAACGTCCTTCAATTAACTTATAAAAAGAGAAAAATTAAATGCTCATGAATAACTCTAAATCTATATCTAATAGGTGGGACACAAGCATTTCCTAAGGTTAAAAGGTATCCCTGTCGAGGTTATGGACGCTTGTTGGCAACAGGGTCATGCCTGTGGTATTAAAGTTAATTTTACACTATGATTTACTTGGTTGTTTTCGCTTTCCCTAAACTCATCATGGCTTTAAAATCCTTATGTTGTTGTGCCTTGGAGTTCTATCTTTTTTAATGATTTCTATGGATGTGGGACCCTTAGTGTAGGTAATTGATTGTGCTCAGATAAGAGGAGCTTTAACTATACATGGATAATGGTAAAATAATCATTATGAGAAGGTATTACTATGTATACATGTAACACCATATCGGTTAAATCATGTCACTCATGTTTATAATGAGGATGTTAAAGTGAAACTTTTGATCGCAGATGCCTCCGAGATATTATTTTTGAAAATTTTAAAAGTTGTCTATTTTTCTCAAGTAATAACACCATCCTTACAATTTAGTTTTTCCATGGTAGTTTTCATTTTAGGTTTTATTGAAATCACTTTAAGTAAATAAAGAGTCCAGTAGAAACTTTGTTTTTAAGAGAAAGCTTTATCAAGTGCAAGAAATGTAATCATGCAGAATTGTAGGAACATCATTATGAATGTTTATACATGTTTCTAATTTTGTTTTTTGCAAAGGAATAATAGTACCAGATTTTCTTGCATGAGGACATGCAAGATGGTTAGCATGGGGGGATGTTGGGCCTCGATTTTGTCTCATTTTTCACTCAAATCTCTCATGCTACTGTTTGATTAAATGATTATTGTTGCAAGCATTTGTTACTTCTTTTGTTTTAACAGGAATAAAATACCATTAATGGAAGTTTAATAAAGGCTTGTACGTTGCAGGTTAAATTTGATTTGATCATGTTTTGAACATACACTTACCTGCCTACACTATGCAATAGATTCCTACACCAATTCGGTTCTTACAGCGTGCCTGCACTAGTGCAAGTTTTACAGCGTGCCTCCACCAATTTGGGGATTTCACACATTGACACATTTATGGGAATATGAAAAAGGTTTATGATCAAAATGTCATTTGAACACTTCCACATAAGCCAAGACACACCCAGGTCATACAGATTTATATTTAGAGAATAATTAATGCTATAGCCCCGAATTTGTAGAAGTTTCCAGACTACCTATTTACACCTCGATTTCCGTGTCGATCATAGTGAATCTCATAATTCTGAAACATGGGTTTTTCTCCCAGCATAGGAAATTGAGTAATCCTCAGGCAATTTTCGAAAATTCATAATGGTTAGGGAGATACGAAGGGGGCTTTGGAGGAAGTTTGTTAAAAATACCAACTTTTCCAGAATTCTAGAAAATGCCCAAATTTGGGAAATTCATGGTAAATCTCCATTATTTTAGTAGGGAAACAGTTGTACTAATATTCTATTAATGATAATTAGTTGGGATTTAATCCCCATTATGTTTGCAAAGGATTGACTTGTTTTATGCCAAGTTTGGAATGTAAAAAGATTATTAAAGAAGAGTTATGCTTCCAAGCCTAGCTAATTAATTTTAGTCAATCAACTAAGCAGAGGGTAGAAGAATGCACAGGCATAGGGCAGAAGGGAGGAGAAGTTGTTCCAATGTAGTAGCACGTGGATCTTAGTGTGGAATG
The DNA here is from genome assembly GCA_000404065.3 of Pinus taeda. Lineage (NCBI taxonomy): Eukaryota > Viridiplantae > Streptophyta > Pinopsida > Pinales > Pinaceae > Pinus > Pinus taeda. The sequence continues at coordinate 160,270 of APFE030989045.1, forward strand.
CTTCTCCTACTTGCTGGGATTAGCCGATGTCTGCATTATGTAAAAGACTGTTTACAGTAATTAATTGAGGCAATTTTTATCCATGTTCTGTCTACTTATTTATTGCATCAAATTTTGATTTCTGTGTGAACTAAGCACACAAAGAGGGTGTGAGTTGGTTGGGTTAGCTGCCAAACAACTCGACACCGCTCTCATATTTTAAATAGCATTTCAATTCTTATTTGTTTGCTGTGCGAATTTGATTCCTTTACAATTTCTTTCTGCCTTCGATTGATGTTATCTAACTTGTTGCAGATGTTTTATTACCAAAAATTAATTTGATTTACTGCAATCCATTATTCCAATTTTTAGGGTTAATTTGAGTTGCTGCAATTTGTTTCTATTTCATTTGTTGCGTTATTAATTATACTTGCACCTGAAATATTTTAAACAATGATTGCCCCCTCCAGATTGTCTGAATCCATAAGATCGGCTCTGCCAATATAAGCTCTAACTCTAATTCTGTAAATTAATCCAGATCTATTAATTTATATTTAAAACTGTGATTTTTACATTTGCTGAGCCGATATTTATAAATACGGAAACTAGATGTTTGAATTGATAAATTCTTCATTAATATTATGGTTTCCTTTAACTTCTGGATTGTTCTTACACATAATTAGTGCAAGCATATTTTCTGCTTGCACTAGTGCAAGCATATTACAATATACAGTAGAGTAGGCAGAATTAGTGCAAGCAGAATTAGTACAGGTAGAATTAGTGCAAGAAGAATAGTTTGAAATGCTTTTGAATTTATTCCAGCATTTACAGTCTTTTCGTTATTGTGCCGACACTACTTGATTTCTAGTTCTGATTTCCCTTCTGTTTACTTGCAATTAGAATTTCCTTTTGCATTGATTGGTTTTACTTTCCCACATGCTTTTAATTGTTTGGATTGGTGTTTCTTGAACTAGTGCATGATTGGTGTTTCTCGCACTAGTACAACATTATATTTATCTTCAAGATTAATTGTAAGATAGACTAGATTTTTTTTTGCAAGTTACTGGGGACTCTCTCTGGCATTTCTAGTGCTGCATCTCGAAGTTCACGAACTCTCTAGATTGACAAATTAAATGTTGGTACATTTATAAGCCCTATACTGCACCCAACAATAAGAAAGGAAAAAAAACAAGAAGAAGAAAGGAAAAGAATAAAAGAAGAAGAAGCATCACAAAAATAGGCCAAAGAACAAGGACAAAATTTACTACTAGAAGAGGATATTAAACAACTGCAGTGGAAGGAACTTGCTCAAGAAATCAAAGAACTAATTTTGATTCAAGACATGGAGGTGGAACCAGAGTCACTAAACCAAAATGTTGATCTTATGTCGGGTACTTAGCAGGTCACCATTCAGCCCCCCATCCTTTGACAACAAAGCACGCTCTAAGAAAAGAAGAGGAAATTGTTCCTCTTGATGATGGTCTGGTCATGGATAAGTACAATCTAACTTATGATGGGCTTCAAAAGAAGATTGTATAAGCAAGAAAGAAACATTTCCTAGAAAATCTTACATCTCCTACATTCATTAAAGAAAGGGTGAATGTAACGAATACCAAGAGAAATCCAGAGGCCATTGTTGTAGCCAACTTGGCCTTTGGAGGTGTTAGCAAGTCAAATACAGAGTCTCTCATGGCTGAGAATAGGAAGATGGAAAAGAAGTTGTAGGCTGCAAGGAAAAAAATTGAGCGGCTCCAAGCAGAGGTCCAAAAACCATCTCCTACACAGGTATATCTAGAAGAACTTAAGGCATCCATACTTGGTGAAATATCAGCATTGGGAGAAACCATGCAGAGCCTTTATGAGGAGCTTGTCACTGGGCATAAAGCATTCGTCCGCTTCACGACATGAAACATAAGTGTAAGGATAATTCTAAAGCCCTCAAGTCTCTCCATATATCCATCATTTTCATGCATGAGTGGTCAATGCAACACAAAGGTGCACCCTCCAAATCAGCAAAGAAAACAAGGCAACATGCAGAGTTGGAGAAAGAAAAAGTATGGATGATCATCTAGAGTAAAAAAAACCTCGCCTCATTCATCACCAATATTGAGGCCTCATATGCATGATTATACAATAGTTCATATTTCATGGTGAAATTGCATAAGATCCTTTCAATTGGCTCACTCATCCAAGCCAAGCACATGAATCAAGTTAGCAAGGAGGTTGAAGAATACTTGGAATAAATCAGGAAGATCACCACCAAGGAAGATTTGGAGGTGAACAGGAAAAATATAAAGAATTACATTGGTGGCCCTATCCAGATCAACACCATGTTGTTCTTGCTAAACATGGAAATTCAAACCGGTTCCAAATCAATCTACCAGGATGCAATGGAGGCTAGAGTTCGCTTCCAGCCTGATCCCATTACATAGTTTGGGGAATTCATCGCACAGTAAAAGGCTTGGAACCACTAAGTGTCTGAGAAAATACTAGTTGATGTGGCTAAGCTAAAGTTTCCCCAAACTCAAGAATAACTTGCTTTGTCTTATTAGGCTGTCTAGTTGACCCAACCTAATTTTGTCTTACATGGGTGTGAGAGATATTGTAATATTTTTTGTAATTAATTGTAAGTGAAATTCCAAGTCATTTTGGAATGTTAAGAATCATTTTGTAATGAAGTCCAAAGGTTGTGGTTGAAAGAATTCAAACAGTCATGAGAGAAGTCAAAGAGTCACAAAGGGAGATGAATAGTCACCCCATTTGTTATAAATGTACCCTCATTAGTCATGTAAAGGGATTTTGGTAGATCTTTTGGCTTAGGAGAAAAAACTTGGGAGTTTTGTTGAGAGCCTTGGCTTCTCCATAACATAGAGGGAGTATATTTATTTGGAGGAGCAGGTGTTGGCTTCATGTTCCACTATTGGAACTAGTGGTTCGTCATTTTCATATGTATGCTTGGGACTTTCACTTTAATAAAAGCTCAAAGCCAACACGTTTTCATGCATATGTTGTGTTTAGTGTAGGACTATTCTTGTTATGTTTGCAATATATGTTATTTCATTTACGATAATGCATATGAACTATTTCGTTTGCATTAGTATGAATCTTGTTGAATACATTTTGTTGTATATTTCCACCATGGTTAACTTGTGAACTATTTTGCAGGCTAACTTGTGATGCATTTTATGATCATGTGTTCCTTTCAAGCTGCATACTATTACAAGCTTCTAAGGGGCTCACTCACTTTCCTTTTCTAATTTTAGAAAATTTCATGCATTACACTTGACCCTTCACAAAACTATACACTTTTTTCACCAAAGTCATGAACACGTCATTCTATGCATTATCACAGCCAAGGAATAATACTAAGACCCACTATTTTGGCAACTAAGCCTTATTCTAGATGGGGCTCCTATTCCAAATGTTGTGAGTTTTAATTGGTACTTCATATCAGGGAGACCCCATGAATGTTGGTGGGTCCAGAACCGTCAATATTTCTGGCACTACAAGGAGGGCCAGATGAGAAGCTTAGCCCGTGAAGTTTGTTGTGAACTTTCCTATCTTTTATGGATTCTTCCCATATCTTAACCCCAACATGTTTTTCCATAGCTACAAATATGAAAGTGCCCAAGGGGATAATTAGTGACTTCTCAAATATGAATTTTTGATGACGAGGGTGTAACAACCATTCTTGAGCACTCCACTCGCTTTCTTAATTTTTTGACTCATCACGATATTCACTATGAGGATATTACTTGTAGGTTGTTCATTCTCATGTTTGAAGTGTGCGTTAAGGAATGATTTTATACATTGCCAACTGCTTCTGTTCACTCTTTCGAACATCTTGTCAAGGAGCTCTACCGTGCCTTTGACAGGTATGGTTATAAATATGTTTATAGAAAAATCATGCATCTAAGAAATGTACCTAATGAATCTCTTAATTATTGTCATGATAATTTCATTCATTTTTGTTATGAATTTTCTAAAGATGATATTTATTGGAATTTCATGGAAGAGAAGTTTGAATTTCTTTTTCATATTTCGATGAATCCAATAGAATATGAATCTTTTGAAAGTCTCCCAACATTTACTGGTTATGGAGCTCCTAAATCTACAATGAAGGAAGTTGTTGTTCCAAGTGACTATTCATCTTCTTCTCATCAAACAACTCCATTTACATAGGGTGAGGTTGGAGAACTTGAGACTCCATCCATTGACCTACCACCATCTTCTACCACCCCACATATTCAAAATTTAAACACAAGTTTGGACTATGGAACTGTTGTTTCTAGTGATGATATTTCCCCTTGTCCTCCATCCATTGGTTCCCTTGGTCCTCTTGATTGTGAGTTGTTATATTGACTTGTTTCAATCAATTATTCAGATGTTCATGAGGATCAAATTTAGGATCGAGTTAGTGTTGTCTAGAAAACGTATGTTATCATTCACAATGATTATGTGTGGGATTCCATTTCTGAACAAGAATCTGTGATCCAAGTTGATTTTTATCCCTTTTCCCCTCTCCCTCATTATCCTGACATGTTCCACGATTCTGTTGTGCCTGTTGTATCTTTCAAAGAATTAGTTTTTGACAATGTTAATTATGATCATACTTAGGACTCGTGGAATGTCAGTTCTACATATCAACTTGGGGAGGGAAAATATTCTCTTCCTAATCTTTCATGTCCATCATCTGATCATTGTGAAGAAACAAAGAGTGAAATTTCCTATTTTCAATCTTCTCCTCTATGATTCATCAGATCATGAGGATCATTTTCTTCCTAATGATGGATTTTATTATCATAGTTGTCATGATCTATTCATTGATTCATCTAGTCATGACTCTGTGTTTTCTACAATCAATTTTTCTAAGCCACCATTTTTAGATGATCTACCTTCTAATGTCTTGGAACTATCGCAAATTGTCACGGAACTTCAGCTTGCGCAGATGGTTATGTCAAGTTCTCGCAGTTTTGATGCTAGTTCCAATCATGATCAGGATAGTACTTCATCTCAAAATAATCCTCATAAATCGATTGAGCATATTGAAAATCAATCTATTTCACAATTTTCACATCCTCCATCTATTTTGCATGATCCTGTTGCTCAATTATTGGAGGAGTCATACCTGGCAAGCCCATTAGAGAAATACAAGTTTTCCACTTTCTTTGTGTTTCCCAAGTTTAGAAGTTTGAAATAATTAGTTTGCATGTCATCTTCTTACAATGTGTATGAACACCATCACACATCCGTAGAATGTTTCACATGTTCTTTCTTCATTTATTTTTGTGCTTGCATTTTCAGTCTTTGAATGTTGCAACATGTCACGATTTATCTTTCTTGTTTGGTGTTATTCTTGAACATATTTCTTGTTGTTGATTCCCTCACATGTATAGGTTAGTCTATGCTTCGATGGTTACATTGGAAGTTTCATTTTACATGAGTCTAGCCTTTTCTCAATTATTTTAGGAGTAGAGGTAGTTTTTCTTGTTTCTTTGTTTTGTTTCGTTCTGTTTGCTTTCTACCCTACCCTTTTCTTTATTTTCCATTTTAAATATTATCTTATGCATGCGATTGTGTTTGGTTTCTTAAGCAAGCATGCTGAAGTTTAAGAGGAAATTGTGCTACTGTCAATGCTTGGTTATCTTTTTATTCCCTCTCTTTCCATGGGCCCTGTTCCTTTTAGTTGATGATACCCTGGTGGAAATTGCGTTCTTTCTCCGAGAGAACTGTAGTGGAATCACGATGCTTGAATCTATAAGTAGTGTCACCTACTCTAATTGTTTTAATGATTGGTTGGTTTTTCCTTTTCAACTAAGTTGAGTAGAGTAAGGATGGGAGGAAACTTTAACAAGTGAAACGTATTTCATAGGTGTATAAATATCCTTCTCTGAAGGGGAAACCTCCTCTGCTCTCAACAAGCTAGGGTCCCTCTTCCACCCCACAAAATAAATGTGTTGATACATAGTTCTATGAATAAAATGAAAAAAAAAATGAAGGGTGAAAGAAGAGAAAGGCTTCCTATGCAAGGAGGTGAAGAAAGAAACTACACCGAGGTACTATCCAGACACACTGGCAGGGGAGAAATGTTTATGTCCCTGAAGTGACTTTGTCAGGGTACTTTCTAGGCCTGCTAGCATCGAAGCAACACCATATATGAAAACCAAGACTCTGACAGTCCTTTTTCACTTATGTATCTATATACTCCCCATCCCCAATCAAAACAGTTGAGTTTGACTTGTCTTTGTTAGTATGTTGTCGGTGAAGAGAATGGTAGGGACTATATCTTTAAATCGATCTAAGTAAAGAATCTATGGTGATCAATGAAATGAAGGATACTTCCTAAAGACTTAGACCTGGTTTACTTGAGTTAAGACCCTATTGTGTTGTGCAACAACCCCCCATTTATTTTACATAAATAACTAAGGATATTTTGTATAAATAAATAGGGACCCTTAAAAAATTGAAAAACATAGGAATATAGTTTAGCTTAAGGTTTTTTGTTAAGAAGAAATTTGATTTTTTAATAAACAAATCCTCATAAAAGCTTGAATGACTTGAATAAGGCTTACTTTAAAATAAAAGCCTGACAACATCGCATATCGCAAAGTTTCAAAGAAATTTTTTTTATTTACCCTTTCGAAAATTTAGGATTGTGATAAAAGGTAACCCTCGAGAACGGAAACATATCTATTCCTTAAAAATCTTAAGTATTGATGAAATTGCTTCATTGCGGGAATTCCCCTGCATCGCAATCTTATAATGAAAGCGATACATCATAAGGCCAATGAGCTATTGCAAAATTGGATAAGCTACCAGACTTGACGAAACAATAAAAACACTCTTTAAAAATATCGCATCTGGATTAATCGCAAGAGTATCAACATGCTCCTTGCTTGTATCATTTGAAATTCCATGATTGCGATAAACCTATTTCTTAAAGAACAAGCCTAAGGAAAATCATTAATCTAAGAACAAAAGCCGCACTTAATAGTAAACCCATGGGCCCATTACAATGCCACATCACGTCTCACAAAATCGCAATCGCTTAAAAGCTTTCGGCCATATCCATTATCCACTACTCCCAAAATCGTTGATTGCTATAATGTGATTATCACAATTGCATATCTCTCATACTTGATAAATCGATACAATTGTATTGCAATCACATATTGGAGAGGTACTTGAAGATAAGTTTATTGACCGTTTGAAGAGATTTTTTGATGCGATATATTAATGAATAATAAATAACCACGCGAAGCCATGATTTTGGTTATTAATGGATTCTAAGGGTATTTATGATTTAAAATCCCAAGGAGATTTGATGACATGATTAGATTGATTCGCATTTAAACTCCCCTTTCCGTCATTTCAAAGCCTTATGTGTTTGTATGCTTCCGCGTTTAACTCCTATTGCTTTTCATTCTTTTGTATTCTCAATTTGCAGGTTTTGCTTGAGAAATAATTATGTAACAAGATGACTAAGTCGAAGAAAGGAAAGAAACCCAACGAAGCTACATAATCTTCTACATCTGATGTAACATAAATTCGCCCATTGTTCTCAGACATGACATGCACTATCAACAACGTTACTTCCTCATGTGAAACCATGTTCCAGTTGCTGGAGAGCGAAGGTCCTAGGATAATTCAAAGTAAAGCAACAACAGATGCCACTACCTCTTCTGAAGCCTCCCACTTTGAAGCTGCAAGTTCTTTCCTACACAAAATTGCTATTAGACCTAAGATTTTACCATACATCAATATGGTAAAATGGATAATAGACAATGTTAACGTTGCTGACTGAGCATTCCAAACTTCAAGGCAAATAGTTATTGGGTCATTCACAGCAGAATACTTGAAGACCATGTATCATATACTAGACCCATAGAAGGTGTATGATAAGTACTTCCTCAAGCATTTCCCAGCCGAGAATGAGGAACCATTAGACCCAATTAAGCAATGGAGGTCCAATTCAAACAAGCACAAATATGAGAAAACAATTATGTATTCTATATCATCTCTTGTTGCTCCCTACTCTTATATCATAGCTATGATGTTGGGTATGCTGATACCACCAAATTCTCTGTTGATTGGGTTCCCAAAATTGATGCAGCAGTAAATTATTTTACATTGGATTGGGGCACTATCTTGTCTAACAACATTGCCTTACAAATTCGAGAATATAGACAACACCAATATGTCACCTCTAGTACAGTCCCACCATTTTTTTATGAGTGCCTACATTATGGATGCAGTCTGTTTCACTTCTAGTTTCCCAACTATGGGGTGGAAAAGGACTATTCAAGATCCTACCCCCATTCACATATATCACAAAACACTGTTGGAATCCAATTTCCAAACTCATTTCTACAAAATCGTCCAAGGAATTACGCTACCCATCCACCATGTTGCTTTTTACAAGAGGGCGCCAAGGTTATCTAATGAGGCCAAGATTGATATTTTACTAATAGGTAGGTGGTTTTGGGAAGAACTGTTTACTTATATTTGAGACTTTGGAAGCATAGCACCTCCCCATGTTCTCCCATGGTATGTGCTAGAAAAACTACTTTCTATAGAAATTTCTTACCAAACTATAAGGGATGGGATAACCAAGACCCTAAAAGAATATAAAAAGTCTCTTTGGCGTTCATTTCCCTTTCAATGTGGTGTTTATTCATTACACGATTTCAAGCATATTGCGCTTGAAATCGATCACAATACATGTTTAAATCTTTCCACCATTCTTCACAGAAATTTTGACCCCAATAAGGTCGCACAAAACTTCACTGCTTCAGTGAAAATAAGACAGTTTAGCCATGAGGAGGATGATTTTGGACTTGTTTGAGTCAGCCGAGCTGCTTTCACAAGTGCAACATTTGGCTACTCTGAGATTCGACCCACAACAGTTAGCCCAATTCCACCCATACAAAAATAAATGGTTACAAAAGGTCACTTTGGATCTGTTAGAGATTCCTTAGCCAAATATTCAAAAGGAACAGAGCTCAAGCCAAAGCTCAGGAAAAGGCTTAGAATATAGTCCTCAAAATAGTTCAAAGGAAAAATTAGAACAAGGTTCTGAACAAATTTCAGAACATAACTAAGAGCATGACTCATAGTAGATCCCAGAGAAGAGACTAGAGCACAACCCAGAGAAGAGCCCAAAGCACAGCCTAGAGAAGAGCCTTGAAAAGGAAACTGAGAAGGAATTTGAAAGGGTCTCAAAGGAGAAGGTAGTGGAAGATGTTTCCACTAAAATGCATACAGATGAATCTCCTCTAAAAAATCAATTGGATGAGGCATGGAAACAGTTTGACGAACAACTAAGAGGAAAACAAGGGGAAAAGGATGTTGAAATGGAAACAACATTCAACATACCCCAAAACACTAGAAAAATATCACACTGGAAGGGCTACTGACAAATCTATTCCCACAGAAGAAGTTGAGATCACATTGGCCTTCCCTTCAACCGAAATTGTTCTTAGAGTGGTAAAAATTCCTCCTCTTGATGTCTTTTATAGTCCCGAGCATCAGGTTGTAGTAAAAGGACAAAGGAAAAGGAGGAAAAAATAAGAATCATCAGCAATAATTCTTAATAATGAACCCATGGATGTAGTGTGGAAGGATACCCCTGTGGATCCTTGAGACAATTTGACAAAACTATCACAGTTTGCAGGTTCTGATGCATATGCTACTATTGACAAAGTAGTGGAATTCAAATGGTTGTTCAGGGAGAAAGAAGAAAGAATACAATAGCTAGAGCAATAGTTGGAAGAAGAGAGACAACATGTCGACCATCAAATACAGGTAGAGGAATCTTAGGATAGAGGATAGAGGAATCTCATAAGGACATCCTCTTTACCAATTGGGATATTCAGCTAAAGCAGGCAGAAAGAGCAGTTACAAGAGATATTGATGCTGCAAATAATATCATTGAAACCATCAATGATAATTTTCACAATGCTAATTTGATACAAGAATTCCCACCTGGGAGTCTCCCCGATATCAGAGCCCTAGAAACACACTGGCAAGAAACTTCTAGAGTAAGAGAAGAGGTGATTAAATAGCTAACAAAACTTGACTGGGAAGTATATTGGAGATATCTGGTGAAGCCACATAGCCAACGACTAATGCTACATTTCCTTGCTGACTCATCCATACACATGCTTCCTACTCTTTTAGATGTAGTGTATATAGGACAGCTGCACATGAGGACAGGTCAACCTCCTGAAGTCAAGACGATGATGGATATCTATGAGCTTAAACAATGAATGAAGGAATAGACATCGTTACATGTTGGAGTTCATCATTTCAATAATATATGTTTTATGTAATTATGTCACCCATTTTAAGGAGAGTTGTTTAACCCTCCTTTGAAATTTCATGTAATTTCCATTTTAGTACTTTATTTTTACTATATAAACCCTTTCATGTCTTTGAAGAAAGGGTCCCCAATTTTATAAATAAATACTTTAAAACCTTGCACTTTTATTCTTTTAAAGCTTATATTAGTAAAATCACTAGATCAGAGTCCTGAAGTTTTGTGAAGAAGGCTTTTGGAAGCTTGCACTTTTGTACTTTTGGAAACCATCCTACTGAAAAAGATTGGACTGGAGCTATTTACTTCATGAGCATATTTATATGTATCGGTTACTTCTACATTGTGTATTGATTTTTTTATGAATTGATATCCATTTTCCTTTATATATTTTTTCATAAGTATATTTTTTCATCCAGTTTTGTATTCATTCACTTCTGAACATGCTTGGAATGTTATTTTTAAGACATAGATGAGAAAGTGCTTGAACGATATTTGATGCGATATATGTTTATCAATTATTTTGATTAAATACTTAATCAAAATAATTATTTAAAATTATTTTCATTTCTGTTAGTGTTTGATTAATCTTCATTGTCATGCACTAAAGATAATCATTGTAGATTGCACAAGTATAAGTAAAATATCGGGTAATATACAAATAGGTTAAATATATATGTATTTCAATTGAAAACCATCCCATCTATCACTTAGTTTTTGGTAATAAATATCATATCCATCCTATAACATTTTTATTGGGAAACTGGTTCCATTATATCTAGTCGGAGCCACTAATCCAAATGGAAAAGGGATAGTATTCAAGTCCCCGATAGGGTGGTTTCCCCCCATGTTGTTGCAGTGATTTACGAGGATTCAACATTTTGGCACTAGAAGGAGGGCCAAGACTATAAATGGAAAATAGAACTCAATCTAAATTAGCAAGGCATTCTAAGAGTCACTCCCCCTCAAGATCACCTCCAACTTCTAGATCATCATCTAAAACTCCTATTTCTAGATCAGAAGTTGAGAAGTCACCGCATAAATCTCCTAGTGCAATTCCTAAAGAACCTTATTTAGATTATAATCCTAAATCACCTGAGAAGCATCTGAAGGAAGCATCACTTATATTTTACAACCCACTCAGATTCTAACTTGTTCTCAAAGTGAAGAGCTTGGAGTTCCTCCATTTGAATTTCCTCTTCCTTCTTTCAGAAAGAAGACTAAGAAATCTAAATCACAGACATCAACTACTGAGGTTTTATCAAATTCCCCTCCACAAACATCTTCATTCTCTCCATTCATTCCTCTTAATACCCATTCTTCTCAAGGTACTATTGCTAGTTCATCCAGTTCAAGTACACAACCTGACTCGACTTCCACACAAACTCCCTCAATATCCACTTCCCCTCAAACTCCAATAATGGCAGGTCAACAACCACCACCAGGAAAAACATGGGACAATCCTAGAGCTGTGAAAATGGCACCACCCCTCCATGATCTGCCTAAGCATCCTGAAATATGGTTGCCAAAATTTAATCGTGATGATGGATTACCTGCTGAGTAACATCTCCATAATTATATGTTAGCTATTAATCTTAATGGACTGGCCGAAGAATATTGTGTAGTAAAATTATTTCCCTACACCCTCCAAGGGTCAGTAGGCTCATGGTATTTTTCATTACCACCAGGATCTATTACAAATTGTGGCATTTTTGAAGAGCAATTTTTAGCCAAATTTGGTGATGATTGCAAAATCACATCCCTTATCAATGATATTTCTAATTTAAAAGCTAAATTAGGTGAAAAGATAAAAGATTTCAATTCCATATTCAATAAATAGCTAACACAATCCCAGCCACATCAAGCCCTAGTGTTGATGTCCAGATCGAGTGGTATATTAATTCTCTTCCTTCTAATATAACAATTTTTGTAGATAGATTGAATAAGGTTACTTTGGTAGAAAACATGAAAGAATCACTATCTATGGAAAAGAGAATAGTTGCAATAGAAAGGAATACAACCTAGGAAGATAGGAAAACAAAAAAGGTTACATTTAAGGATGAATCAAAGAAGAAAACCCCTAAGGATCCTTTTGATCTTGAAGGTTTGCAAAAATTCCTTAAAACTATGTCAAATGAAATGGTAGAGATTAAGAACCGGTAGTTGAATCCTCTTCTAAGAAACCTTTTAGATCCTTCAAGAGGAATCAGACATCTAATCCTCAACCACCAAACACAATATCCAATGCTGAATCTGATTTAGACAAAGATGAAGAAGCAATTGCATTGATTGATGAAGAGACCGAAGATGAAGAATTGGTTGAAGTACATGGAATGTGAGATTTTATTCTCCCTGCTTCTGATGATGAAGAAGAGAAAGAAGCTCTACTTGTTAGCAATATGAGTAAGGTCCATGCTGATTCGAAACAATAAAATCAAAAGCAAAATACCTCAACCTCTTTTACCAATGATAAAGTGGCCAGTAAAAAGTCTTTTCCTAAATCTCCTCAACCAACTCCATCCTCATCTAATCCTCCATCTTCATCTAAAAATTTAGTAGTTACTCATACCATGGAGTATAACATAGTGGAGTACATGAAGAAAACCAGAGCAAATATCTCTCTTCATGAGCTTAGTAAGCTTAAACACCAACGGAATTTATTGTTGAAAGAATTGAACGTAGTTCATGCTTCTCCTCTTCTTGCTGATGTGACATCCCAAGCTATCAAAGGAATCGGTAAACCTCCTGGTGATTCATTAAATAAGTTTCATCCTATTGATGCTATCTTAATTGGTGATAGATCCAATTCACATACTCCTCCTTTCCTCTTGACTTATGAAATCTTCAATAAAAATCTACACAACTACTTAATAGACTTAGGGGCTTCTTCAAACATTATGCTAATGATAGTCTGTACTAAATTAAATGTTTCACCCCAAAATTTTTCTATTCACATTGTGAAAATTGATATAACAAAAGTCGAGGTCTTAGGAGAAATGAATTCAGTCACCATTAGACTCTCTTCTAATCCAAAATTTTCTCAAGTAATTCATATATTAGTTGTTGATATTTCTGAGTTCTATGGTTTAATTCTTAATAGTGACTGGTCTAAAAATCTCCATAACTATTTTGCAATAGATTAGTCTCACATGTGGCTCCCTTACAATGGAAAGCCAAATCAAATTAGAATTGACCAAGAAAAGCATTTGAAGCACACAACAGTTGATTTTGAAGATGAAAATGAGCCAGTAGCTTTTAACAAAAATATCATTGGAAACTACTCTACTGAGTCATTTTTAGGAAATTTCAATGCACAGAAGTCACCTTTTTTGGATAACTCTGTTACTTCCTAGATTGATAACTTTTCTCAAACAGATTCTTCCAAATGTATAAATCTTGTAGATAAACCATTAGTTAAAAAAAAAAATGGACATTATATTTTGATGGATCTAAATCCAATGATGGTGCAGGAGCCGGTTGTATATCAATTAGTCCAGAAGGACAAAAAAACATGCTAGCATGTAGGTTAGAATTTGAATGCACAAATAATACCACTGAATATGAGGCACTCATTCAAGGTTTGTATAAAGCAATAGGTTTTGATATCAAATATATTCAAGCTTTTGGATATTCATAAAATGTTATTAAGCGAGGAAGAAACACCATTCATTGTCTCTATGGACATTTAAAACATTACCAGTCATTATTCCAGGATCTTACTTCACATGTTTTAGCATTCAACATTGCTCCTATCCCTAGACTTAAAAATGCAAGTGTTGACCTTCTGGCTAATATACCATCCAAGCTTATACCATCAAAGGATTACAATTTAGATAGAATTTCCATAGAATTAATTTTTCGACCATATATTCTCGATAATGTCACCAATTGGTGAGTCTTTAACGATGATAAGGATATCATAATATTTTTGACATCTGAAGGGTTATATGATGATCATATAATTGATGAGAGTGAGCATGATAATCAATTAAAACATAAGTCCAATGAGAAACCCATACCTAAATTTGTGGTAAAACTTGAGGATCTTTATGATCTTAAGGACATATTTAAGAAGGTTACTAATTCTAAACTCTAAAGTTCAACCTTAAGGTTTGAACTAGCAAACCTTGGAACTGATATCAAACCTCAAAACATCCATCTAGGACTTGGTCTCTCTCCTGATGAAAGATTAACCTTTATTCATTTGTTGAAAAAGTATAAAGGCATTTTTTTCTAGAACTATGATGATCTTAAAACATATAATACCTCTATCATACAACACACCATTCCCATGATATCCAATGAAAAACCTGTACAATAGAAATTAAGGAAAATTCCTCCCAATTTAGAAATTCAAATCAAGTATGTGTTGAATAAACTCCTTAAAGCCAAGATTATCTTTCTTGTTAGGCATTCAAAATGGTTTTCAAAATTAGTACCTGTTAGGAAGAAGAATGGAGGCATTCACATCTATATAGACTTTAGAAATCTCAAAAAGGCTTGTCAGAAGGACAATTTCCAATTACTGACTATGGAGAAAATACTACAATCAGTAGTTGGTTTAGAACTAATGTCTTTTCTTGATGGATTTTCAAGGTATAACCAAATCCTAGTTCACCGAGATGATAGATTAAAAATTGCATTCAGGACTAAATGGGGAACCTATGCCTACTAGAAAATGCCTTTTGGATTGATTAACACAGGGAAAACTCCAAAGAGCTATGGATATAGCCTTCAAAGGTCTGATAAACAAATCTGTTGTCATTTATTTGGATGATATAACTGTTTATTTCAAGAAGAGAAATAACCATTTACATGACTTAAAACATATCTCTGAACGTTGCAAAAAGTACAAAATTTCATTAAATCCAAAGAAGTCTTATTTTGCTCTAAATAAAGGTAAGCTTATAGGGTTTCTTGTATCCAAAAAGGGCATTTGTATTGATCCAGATAGAATAAAAGAAATTTCTGAAATTTCTTTACCCCATAATAACAAATCTATGCAGTCTTTTCTAGGTCAGATAAATTTTGTTAAGATATTTGTCCCTGACTTTTTCCAAATTGTTTTACCATTAAAAACCATGATTAAGAAAAATTCAATCTTTAAGTGTGGAAATAACAAAAGAGAAGCTTTTGATTTAATCAAACAAGCCATTATGAATGCTCCCTCTTTAACAACTCCAAATTTTTCTAATCATTTCATCTTGTATACATTCACTTCTGAAACATCTTATTTTGTTGTTTTAACACAACTTAATGATCAACAAATCAAAGCACCCATATATTTATTTAGTTCTAATTTTCAAGGTGATGAACTAAATTATTCAGAGGTGGAAAAGCAATCTTTTGTTGTTTTCAAATCTGTAAAGCACTTCAGGCCTTTTCTCCTAAAAACCCATATTAAAATAATAGTACCATTCTCAATAGTGAGACAATTACTTATGCAAAGGGAAGTAGGAGAAAAAAGGGAAAATTGGGTAACAACTTTACAAGAATATGATATTGACATTAGAGTAACCAAAATTTTCGAAGGACAAGGTTTTTGCAAATTGATTACAGGAGCTTCCAACCTACCAGCAGATCAAGACTCAAGTAACATTGTACATATATCAGAGGCAAGCCTAAAAGATTTAGAGCTCCAATATGTTGATCTTATTTTCTATTTGAAAAATGGATATGCTCCCCTTGAACTCAATCATAAAAGGAAAAGGGATTTAATATTGAAAGAAAATAAATATGAAATCATTGATGATGTGTTATTCAGGAGAAATTACGATTATGTATTATTAAGATGCCTTGAAAGGTTTGAAGCACATAATATTTTACAGGAACTCCACGATGGACCAGGTGGTGGAAATTTTGGAGGAGATACTACTAATATAAGATCCTAAATGTTGGGTACTATTGGCAAACTTTGTTCAAGGATACACATGAATACATAAAGAAATGAAAAATATGTCAAACTGCTGTTGGCAGACAATGGGAACCTACCTTACCTCTGCAACCAGTAAACATTGAACAACCTTTTGAACAATGGGGATTGGATATCATACGTGAGATTGTTCCTCATTCCTCAAAGCACCATAAGTATATCATTACAGCTACAAACTATTTTACTAAGTGGGTGGAAGCAATTCCACTAAAAGTAGGCAATTCTAATGCTATCATTGAATTCATCGATTAATTCATTATTACTAGATTTGGCTTACCAAATCCACTTATGTTTGATAATGCATCCTACTTTTCAGGAAATAATATGACTGAATTTTCTCTTAAGAGGGGTTTTAAAATTAATTATTCTGCTAACTACTATCCTTAAGGAAATGGTTTAGGAGAATCAACCAACAAGAACCTCATAAGGATTATCAAAAGAATTGTTAATCAAAGCCAAAACAATTGGCATAAATCTTTGACATTTTCTCTATGGGCAGATCAAATAACCTAAAAGGAATCAATAGGAACTTCTCCATTCAATCTAGTAAATGGGAAATAAGCTACTGTCCCTTCAAATCTATCCCTTCCCTCATTAGCCCTAGTCCAATTTATTGAAGAAAAACATTCTTTTTCTTTACAACTAAGACAGTCTCAAATTCTTAAACTAGAAGAAGAAAGGGAGAAAGTCAAATTTACACATACTCGCCATCAACAACTAGTCAAGTCTTCCTTTGATGCAAGTTCTGTTTCCACAAAATCTTTTCAAATTGGAGATCTCGCCCTTAAATGGGACAAGGCCCATGAGGAAAAAGGAAAGCACACTAAATTCCATAAAATGTGGCTTGGACCATTTCAAATTGTTGAACAAGTAGGCCCATCAATGTTCATATTGCAAGACTTATCAGGAAAGACATAGTCTCTTCCTGTCAATGGGCTTATTTTGAAAAAATAATATTTTCTTAGAAGATTACATTTTCTACTGTAACATTATTGCATTTAATTTTTGTGTTTTCTTAGAAAAACAATGTTAAAAAGCATCACTTTTGGCTTTACAATAAAATCTCTTGAAATATTTTAATCTTTCTCTTTGAAAGTAGAAATTCTTAAGGAAATGATCACAACATTTGAAAATTAGCTAAGTATCATAAAACTCTGAAATTTTCTTTTCCATTGAAGTTATAAATTATTTGAAAATCTCAACTTTATAAAATCATTTATTCTATTATTAGTCAAGAAAGGTTATCTTTAACAGAGTAAAGACTATTTACAACTAAGTATCTCCAACTCTAAAATTATCATCCAAAACTCTTAAGGAGTCAATGAATCTCCCCATCCATTAACTTTACTATTTTTAGATTGTAATTCAAAAATATATTAACCTTAAAAGATAAGGGGTCTCATCATGAGCCTGCTAACCATGTTCATAGGGAAATAATAGACTGACATTACCAACACTGAATACCAAACCAGGTCAATGGCTTTCAGGTAATAAAAAGTTGTTAAAAAAAAAGAAGTAAATAAATAAAAAATGATATATATAATTATATATATATTATATATATATATATATTTATATTATATATACTTTTGAAATTATCTCTAAAGACTGCACTCTTATAGGGATGGCATTTTGAATCATTGATGGTTAAAAGGTAATCGTGTGGAGGCTATGAACGTCTGCTAACAACAATGCTCTAACTGTGACAAATGAGTATATTTAAAAACGCTAAGTTGTAAAAGCCCCCTACTTTATCTTTACAACTAATTAATGACTAATATAGACAAGAAGGATTTTCATCTATAAAAAAAGAATTATAATTAAGTGAGTTTTTTATGTTCAAAGTAATGTTACTTATCTAAATATTTCAAAAAATATTTTTCCTTTCCTAAATTATTTTTACTTGGAAAAGTTTTAGAAATTTCACTATTATCATAGATAATTGGTTCTTCTAGTGAATCGCCAATTGTTGTGATGTGCAACAACCCCTCATTTATTTTACATAAATAACTTAGGATATTATTGTATAAATAAATAGGGACCCTTAAAAAATTGAAAAACATAGGAATATAGTTTAGTTTAGGGTTTTTTGTTAAGAAGAAATTTTATTTTTTAATAAACAAATCCTCATAAAAGCTTGAATGACTTGAAAAAGGCTTACTTTAAAAGAAAAACACGACAATATCGCTTATCGCAAAGTTTCAAAAAAACAAAGTTTTAGTTACCCTTTTGCATATCGTTGCTCCCTACTCTTATATCACAGCTATGATGTGTAGATTGTTTGATTATGTCGATACCACCAAATTCTCTATTGAGTGGATTCCCCTAATTGATGCAGAAGTAAATTCTTTGATAATGGATTGGGGCACTATCTTGTCTAACAACATTTCCTTAGAAATTTTGGAATATAGACAATACCGATATGTCACCTCTAGAATAGTCCCACCATTTTTTATGAGTGCCTACATTATGGATGCAGTCTATTTCACTTTCAATTTCCCAAATATGGGGTGGAAATGGATTATTCAATATCCTACCTCCATTCACATATATCACAAAATCATGCGGGGATCCAATTTCCAAACCCATTTCTACAAAATCTGCCAAGGAATTATGCTACCCATCCACCAAGTTGTTTTTGATAAGAGGGCCCCAAGGTTATCTAATGAGGCCAATATTGATATTTTACCAATATGTAGGTGGTTTAGGGAAGAACTGTTTACTTATGTCTGAGTCTTTGGATGCATAGCACGTCCCCATGCTCTCCCGTGATATGTGCCAGACAAACTGCTTGCTAGAGAAATTGCTTACCAAATTGTAGGGGATGGGATAACCAAGACCCTAAAAGAATCTAAAAAGTCTCTTTGGAATTCCTTTCCCCTCCAATGGGGTGTTCATGCATTACACAATTTCAAGTAGGTTGCGCTTGAAATCGATCACATTACATGTTTAAGTAGGAATGCCCACCTAGGAGTCTCCCTGATATGAGAGCCCTAGAAACACATTTTGAAGAAACTTTCAGAGCAAGAGAAAAGGCGATTAAACAACTAACAAAACTTGACTGGGAATTATATTGGAGATATTTGGTGAAGCCACATAGTCAGTGGCTAATGCTACGTTGCCTTATTGACTCATCCACGCACATGCTTCCTACTCTTTCAGATGTAGTGTATACAGGACAGTTGTTCATGAGGATAGGTCAGCTTCCTGAAGGCAAGCTGATGATGGATATCTATGATCTTAGACAACAAATGAAGCAATAGAAACCATTATGTGATGGAGCTCTTGATTTCAATAATTTTTGCTTTATGTAATTCTGTCACTCATTTTAAGGAGATTTGTTTAAACTTCCTCAAAACTTTCATGTAATTTCTATTTTAGTACTTTATTTTTATTATATAAACCCTTTCATTTCTTTGAAGAAAGGGTCAGCAATTTTATAAGGAAATACTTTAAAAGCTTACACTTCTATACTTTTAAAGCTTATCTTAGTAAAATTGCTGGATCAGAGTCCTAAAGTTTTGTGAAGAGGGCTTTTAGAAGCTTGCACTTTTATAGTTTTGGAAACCATCCTAATGAAAAAGACTGGACTGGAGCTATTTACTTCATGAGCATATTTATATGCATCAATTATTCTATAATTGTGTATTGATTTGTTTTATGAATTAATAGCCATTTTCCTTTATATCATTTGTCATATGTATCTTTTTTCATGCAGTTCTGTATTCATTCACTTATGAACATGCTTGGACTGTGATTTTTAATACATAGATGAGCAAGTGTTTGAAAGATATTTGATGTGATATATGTTTATCAATTATTTTGATTAGTGTTAGTGTTTGATTAATCTTCATTATCATGCACTAAAGATAATCATTTGTAGATCGCACAAGTATAAGTAAAATCCTATACAAATAGCTTAATTATATATGCATTTCAGTTGAAAACCATTCCATCTATCACTTACTTTTTGGTAATCAATATCCTGTCCATTCTATCACATTTTTATTGGGAAAATAGCCCCATTATATCCATTCGGAGCCACTAATCCAAATGGATAAGGGATGTTATTCAAGTCCCCGATCGGGTGGTTTTCCCCCATGTTGTTGCAGTGATTTTCGAGGCTTCAACATACCCATACAAAGAGTTGGATTTCTATCAATGTTTCACCAAGTGTTGTAACTTCTACAACCACCCTCAAAAAAATTTCCCATGCTTAGATTTTGGAGCCTCCCTTTTGTCCACAAGAGTTTATCATTTACTTTCGTCAAGTATTCATGCTATCTTAAAGACTTATCTTTCATGAAATGCTTATGATGTCCTGTTTTGATCCCGACCGAAATCTTTTCAAACACAAGCCTTCTCTTGCCTTGAATTTACAACTTTGTTGGTATTCCCTTCAGAAATTGTGAAATCCAGAGAGGGAGGTCAACCTTGAGATGAAAAAATTTGGAATCCTAAGAGGTAGGCCATCCTTAAGCTCAGAAACTACACAATCCAGAGACATAGTCCAACCTTGAGCTTAAAAATTGCACAAAGATATCCTTCCTCTCAGAAACTGCGCAATTCATTGAGGCAAGAAATTGCCCAATCCATTGAGCATGGGAATTGTGAAAACTCCTTTTCGACTGTGAAAAATTAGTTTCCCTGAAAAGTAAGAGTTGGAATCCATAAAAAATAGGATTTTTCCAATTGATGTATGGTTTAGTCCACTAAGATGCTAATTATGACTTTCAGACAAGTTATGATTTTTCCTTGATTTTAGGCATGTGTGTCGGAAACCCTAACCTATCTAGATATATATAATATATGTCCCTAGATGTCATTTTCACACTTGATATTGGATATTTAGAATTCCCAAGGAGATCAAGGAACTTTCAGTTGAGTTTGTGGCACTTTTCTGGGTAAGTTTTGCATGTGTCACTTTTTGTTGTTTTGCTTCTGCGAGTGTTGTTTTTCTTGTTTATTTTCATTGTTGCTGGAATTTTATCTTATATTATCTTGTGCAAGTGTTGGTTTGGTCCATCATTCACTTTTTACAAGTTTCACATCAGTGTCTTATTTTTACCCAATAGTGGTCATTGTTTCGGCAACTCCCTATGCATGTTAATCTTCTACACTTGATTTTCACTGATCTATCTTTACCTTAGGCACATTTGCACTCTTAATTTCACCATAACTTAGATCTACCACTTTCCCATCCCCTTCCTAAGCAGATATGCCCTTTACTTGGATAGCAGTTGCCATGATCAACTATGCATTGTGCAACTCCAAGGCTCAAGCCTCGTGCTTGGCCTATAATACTGTACAATGCACAATATCTGCCTCATTTTTCCAAGGATAAGAGTATGAATTATGAAGTCTCAACCCCAAGCATATCCCTTGACTTGTGAAACTATGCAATGCATAGTTCATGAGGTCAATCTCTTCCCTCAGTCTAGAAATTATGCAGTTTTCCCTCTCAGCCTTGTGGTTGTTGCTTTGATATTTCTTTGTGAGTCATTTTTATTGAGCTAATTTATGTTTTATATGGGTGATTTTTTTTCCTACAGGTGTTGCATTTTTTTATCACTTATCTTGTTCAATTATTGTCACTATGACTCCCAATATATTTGTCTCAAAAGACACTATAGAGAGCAGCACCGAGAGGCAGTTGAGACTACTCCAGTGAATTTTCCATTTTTCTCAGACACTTAGTTGTTTATATAGAAAGAGTTAGACATTACATGGAAAAAGGTGAATGAGGCAAGAAATTTCAAAGAATATCTTGAAGACTAGCAAGTTTACATCAATGTCTAAAGGTCAGGATACACAAGATTGCATGAAGGTACCCATTTTTTCCATGTGCAAACATTGTTAGTTTGACACTGTACCATACAGATAACAAGACCATGACTCTCAAAAGTTCCAGTGGAAAAAGGCTTAAATATTCTATGGCACATGATTTTCATTGTATGTATCATTTGTCACTACTAGAGTCTCACATGGATTCCCACTTCTATGCAGTCACAAACTACTTGAGAACAAAGGATATCATCAAAGGTTCCGTGAAAGAGCATTCCAAATTCTACAAAACACCCAACAACACTTACAAGACCAAATCTCTTAGGAAGGCTTATCAATACTTGATAGTATTATGTTGTTGGATCTATGGCCAAATCCATACTTAGACTTTTCGGCTAGGAACTCCTACTTAATCAAGTTGTGAATGAAGGAAAACCATTCAACTAGTCAAAATTTCTTGATAAACAATTGAGGACCCATGTAAATAATGTTAAAAACCCTACCAAGGGTAAGAAATCTAGGTTCTATAGGTCTTCTTGCTTGTTGGATGCAATTTGTGCTCAAAACTCTTTTCCTGGCATGAGTTTCACCTGGTCAACAAGAGAACCTGTCATGCACATTTACTACAAGCCAATTTTTGAGTGCTGTTACAAAGGAGTAATTGAAAAGATGACTGATCACTTCCTCATTCCATTGTATAGGTTAATATTTGAGGAAGAGCCACCTTGTATGTCCCATGGGGAAATAGAATCAGTGTCAAAATTAGCAGATTGGTTTGCCTCACCGGATGACACTTTCCACAGAGTGTTTGGTGGTCAGAAGTCTCCACATCTTCTACTGAGGTATTCCACCACCAATTTTTTCATGCAAGAAGTTTCTTATCATATTTCCACAGGGTTATCATGAGTTTTTCATAGGAAGAAGAAGGCACCTTGGCCCGTTCTTCCTTTACAAGTTGGATTGTATAAGATCAAGAAATTGAAGATTGTAGACATTGAAGGCAAGAAGATTGAGAAAGTTGCATTCAATCATTTGGAATTCAATCCATATGATCGTAGGAATGTTTGGAAAGAACAATATGTGATGATTCAATTCCAATGGCCAAGCCAGACATAGACGAAGAATTTTTACAATGTCTCTAAGTCCCAAGAACCAATCAGCTTTGCAGGAACATCACAAGTTACTCCTCATAAAGAAGTGACTTGAAAGGCAGAACCAACAGAAAGGTGCAACCCAGTGTGCAAAAAGAGCAAGAGGAAAGTTGCACATATTTTATTGGAAGAGAAAAGCTGCATGATGAAAGAAAATCCAGTCATCCTGAAAGCGACCATAACAGTAGAAAAGAAGAGGAAATAGAGGAAGCAGGAAGAAGATATGAAGCATAGGGAAGAACAATAGCATAAAAGATTGGAAGAAGAAAGGTAGAAACAAGAAGAAGAAATCTGGAGAATAGAAGAAGAAGAAGCAACATGGAAATAGGCTGAAGAATAAGGACTAAATCAGCTACTAGAAGAGGAGAGAAAACCATTGTAGGAGAAGGAACTTTCTTAAGAAATCGAAGAACTATTTGTGATTCAAGACATGAAGGTGGAATCAGAGCCACTAAACCAAGATATTTATCTTATGTTGAGTACTCAATAGGTCACCATTTAGTCTCCCCCTCCTTTGACAACAGAGCAAGCTCCAAGTGAAGAAGAGGATATTTTTCCTCTTGATGATGGTCATGGATACATACAATCTAACTTACAATGATATTTAGAAGAAGATTTTACAAGTGAGAAAGAAAAATTTCAAAGATGATCTTACATCTTCTGAATTCATTAGAGAAAGGGTGATTGTAAAGCATACCAAGAGAAATCCAGAGGCCATTGTTGCAGCCAACTTGGCCTTCACAGGTGCTACCAAGTCAAATACGGAGTATCTCATGGAAAAGAATAGGCAGACAAAAAATAACTTGTAGTATGAAACACAACAAATTGAGAAGCTCCAAGAAGAGGTCTAGAAAACAACTCCCACACAGGTATATTTGGAAGAACTTAAGGAAACCATACATGGTGAAGTGTTGACATTGGGAGAAACCATGTGGAGACTTTAGGAGGAGATTGTCACTGTGCCTAAAGCAGTTGTCCACTTGCACGACATGCAACATAAGTGAAAGGATAATGCTAAAGCCCTCAAGGTTGTCCATATAGCCATCATTGTCATGCATGAGTGGTCAATGCAACACAAAGGAGCACTATCAGAATTAGAAAAGAAAATAAGGCAATAGGTGAATGGGAGAAAGTGCAAATTCAAATGATCATCTAGAGTAACAAACAACTCACCTCATTCATTGCCAACATTCAAGCCTCATATGCATGATTCTAGAATAGTGCGTATTTCATGGTGAAATCACAAGATCCCTTCAGTTGGCTCACTCACTGAAGCCAAGCATAGGAATCAAGTCAGGCAAGAGGTTGAAGAATACTTGGACCAACTCAGGAAAATCGCCATTAAGGAAGATTTGGAGGTGAATAGGAACAATACACAAAAGTACATTGGCAGACCTATCCAGATCAACACCATGTTTCTCTTGTTGAAGAAGGAAATTCAAACCGGTTCCAAATCAGTCTACTTGAATGAAATGGAGGCTAGAGTCCACTTATAGCCTGATACCATCTCATAGTTTGTGGAAGTCATCACATAGTACAAGGCTTTTCACCACTATGTGACCGAGCAACTACAAGTTGAAGTGGTTGAGCTGGATTTTCTCCAAACTCAAGCTTAAGTTTTTTTCTTTTCTTATTAATTTCTAGTTGACTCTACCTAATTTTGTCTTACATGGGTATAAGCGATATTGTAATATATATGTGTAATTTAATGTAATTGAAATTGCAAATATCAATTGTGGAACGTGAAGATTAATTTTGTAATTAATTCTAAAGTTTTTGGTTGAAAGAAGTCAAATAGTCACGAGGGAAGTAAACGAGTCACAAAGGGAGATGAATAGTCACCCCTTTTGTTATAACTGTACCCTCATTAGTCATGTAAAGGGATTTTTGTTGGGATTTTGTCTTAGGAGCATAAGCTTAGGAGTTTTTGTTGAGAGCCTTGGCTTCTCCATAGCATAGAGGGAGTATCTTTGTTTGGAGGTGCAGGTGTTAGCTTCATGTTACACTATTGGGACTACTGGTTTGTCAATTGTATATGTATACTTGGGAGTTTCACTTTAATAAAATCCTAGAGCCGACACGCTTTCATGCATATGTTGTAAATATAGTAGGACTATTCTTGTTAGGTTTGTAGTATATTTTATTTCATTTACGCTAACGCCTATGAAAAATTTCATTTGTATTAGTATGAATCTTGTTGAATGCATGTTGTTTTATATTTCCACCATGGTTAACTTGTGAACTATGTTGTAAGCTAACTTGTAATGCCTTTTATGCTCATATGTTCCTTTCAAGATGCATACTATTACAGGCTTCTAAGGAGCTCACTCACTTTCCCTTCATCGTGTTGGAACCTTTCATGCATTGCACTTGACCCTTCACAAAGCTATACACTTGTTTCACCAAAGTCAAGAATACATCCTTCTATGCATTATCGCAACTAAGGCATAACACTAAAACATACTATTTCAACAATCAATCTATATTCTGGATGGGACTCCTATTCCAAATGGTGTGAGGTCTAATTGGGACTTCATATCGGGGAGAACTCTTGAATGTTGGTTGGTCCAACACCATCAAAAGGTTTGGTTTTCTTTTACCTTTCTCATAAAGGCACCCTTCCTTCCTCATAAATTCATCCAAAATATTTGGCTCATCAAATTTAATTATGTCACCATAAAATGGTGGCAACCCACTTACATATCTTTGTATTTTTAGTTTATCATCCTTCATAAAGCTAACATACTTCAATAACTCAATGAATTTCATACCATATTCTTCCATTTTCATATTTCCTAGCTTGTGTTCAAAGAACTACATTTTCCATTCATAGTTGTAGTGTCCTTCTCCAATGGAAAAGTGATTTACATTGTCTCAACTTTTAGAAATCTTTTGACTTGTACATTATTCTTTGAGGACATCGTTATGATGATTTGTACATTTATGTATTTTTTATGAGACATGTATTTCATGATATTATGATATTTTTCTTTCATTATGATGATAATTATGTTGATTATTATTGCATTTATAAGTGATCATTTGTGATGCTTACATGATGATAGTTATATAATATTTGTCTACATTATCAACTATTTCCTAGGTTTGTATGAAAAGAGGACTATGGATACATTTGTCCACGCCACCACATCATGCCATGCCATCACACATGTCCATGTCACCACATCATGCCATGCCATCACACATGTGCACGTCACCACACCCCCTTATGTTATATTACCATTGGCCAAATTTCCCTCCAAAAGTCATATAGGTGTTGATCATTAACTCCCGCCAACATTTAAAACCATTAATTGCGACGCTCCAAAAATGATAGTTTTGTTGTTGAATTTATTCCGCTTTTTACTTTAAAAATCCCACATTGCCCAACTTTTCTCCCTTTTCCATTTCATTGTATTAGTGAAAGTTCACGCATAGAGATTGTTCAATGCACCCGTGCCCTCTATAATTTCCATTCTCTTCAAGTACCAATCAAGTAAAAAACAAGTAATCTCTCTTGTGCCTCTCTACAATCCGAAATGTCATCACATAAGGGAAAAACAAAAATGGCCCTTGAGAGCCTCATCTTACCCTCTATTCCCTATTTAAATGAGATTCCTTTAGTTGACACATAGTATAAGATAGTGGAAACGCAATGTGAATTTTCTTTGTATGAGCTTCATAATTGGGCGAATCAAAAGGTTTTAGATAATAGTGATGAATTAAGAATTTGGGAATCATTTCTACCTAAATTTACCTTTCCTTAGACTCATATTTTCCTAGATATCATTACATGGTGTCATCTTAGGTACCTCCCCAGCCAGAAAGTGATAATTCCTCAAAACAATGAAATCCTATTCTCAATTACCCTAGAAGCTATTTGTCAAGCCCTTCAGATTAATTCCCAAACTTCTTTACAACCATTTTCCACTAATGCACTCTTGGAAATATAAAAAAATATTACCTTCCCCCACCGAGCCCATATTTTTGAATGTTTTTTGCCTGAATATTCTAAATTGCCTAGAAATAATCCCCCATACTTCACTTCTATTTTCCCTGAAATGTCAAGGCAAGTTATTTCCATTGTTACTTGCCTATTAGGTTATCCCACAGACCAATGGGTAGATGAAGTATTGTTATGGTTTTTATCAGTGTTTTCAATTGGTCAGAAGCCATCAATTGTTTTCAACTATAGTCAATACCTAGTAGATGTTATTCATGAGCAATTTTTTATGTTAAAGGCTGAAGGTGCATTCAAACACCAGCCAGTCTTAGTATATTTGATGTTATTATATCAAGCAGATAGCTTCAAGTTCCATTTACAAAAGGTTGATGAACAGGGAATTCCACTAGCAGTCATTCACTGGACTTATTTGTTCAAAAGGAATTCAGAGGATTATTTATTCAACAATTTTGTAGATCAATTTTTACATAAATCCTTGTGTCTTCTTAATAGCGATATTATACCATGAATTTTACCAGAGATCAAAAATGTTTTGCATATTACAGAACAATATAAGGTTGGAGACTGGTATCTTTACCAAAATTATATAGGGATTCGAATATATGGGTGTGAACTTCCTCCCTATAGATTACTAATATTTTTACTAGCAAGGGTTTTTTGCCTTGGAGAACATTAGACGGATGTTAAATATGGATGATCTACATTTTGTATTAAGCAAAAAGAAGTCACAATTTAAATTGAAGGCACATGTTAGGCCTTGTATTGTAAATACCCGAGCAACAACAAAAGAAGTGGATGAAATGCTAAAGAAAATGAAATTTAAGCTAAGATTTACATAGCCTTATGATCCATTAGGGATAATTTCAAGACTAAGAGTCAAGCAGAAGACCACACCATATGAACATACACCTAGACTAGAGATAGACTAGTATGCCAATAAATAGAAGTGGATAGGGAACATACTACAGGAGGTTCAAGAGAAAATTGTCATCCAAACATATTTATAAGCTCTTACTCTAAAGGACAAAGAATCAAGAGATCAAGAGAAAGTATTTCCCCTATAGATTCAGGATCTCAAGCTACATAATTTCATGTTTTCAAGAGGAGAAAGAAAGATCCAAAGACCAATACTAAAACTGATACTAAAAGTGATGCTCAGATAATAAATATTCAAGAGGAATCCTTAGAAGAAAAGCGCTCACGGGAGCACGCCACAGTGGCTTTGATAGGTATTCCCACTACTTCATTCCCATATGTTGAGGAGACAATAGAGTCACATATGTCCTCTACATCTCAGGTTGCAACACAACATAACATTTTTTCCAGATACAGGGAGATCAAGAAGAAGAATGAAGCATTAAAGGCTACAACATATTCAAAGTTTTGGAAGAAAATTGCTACTACTCAACACAGGTTGTTGTCTACACTTAAGACAAAGAAGAGACAATTCTAATTGGCCTTCTTGTAACCTATAGTTCTAGTCCCCAAAAGTGCAGATGATTACAAAGCCTCAGTATTTTCTTTTGACACCAAAAAGGTCTATGCAATTGATCAAATTGATTTGCATAAACATGCAGGTGAAATGATATATTAAACACTGACAATTTCAGTCATGGATGACTCAAAACTACAACCCTCTTTGAATAAAATGCATTCATAGCTAAAGATAGAGCGAATGTTATCTTTGGCCAAAGACACTAGAACAAAAGCTTTAGAAGATTTAGTGATTAAACTAGGATATGATTATAGTAATAACAAAGAACTTGAGGAGATGAATAAAAATAAAGATGCAGATATTCAAGCTCTAAGGAAACAATTCAAGCTTCCAACCACAAAACACCCCCAGGCCAAAGAAATAACTAATCTAGAGATAGAAAAGGAAAAGTTGTTGAAATTAATAGTTGAACAGAACATTCAAATTCAGAAGATGGAGATAGACATGGAGGCACTGTTAAAAGATAAGGAACAATTAGCAGGTGCAGGTACATCATCACAACAGGGAGTACAACAAACAACAGAAACATGCACTGCAGATTCTTATGAAAATATAGTCAAAGATTTGGGAGAACTATAATTAACAAATAGGGATAACAAGAAGTTACTGGCAGCATTGACAAAGATGGAAGAAAAAAAAATCAAAGTTGATAATGCATATCTAGCAAAGGTGCAGAGAAAATTCAAACTGACTCAACAAATTAAAAAATATGAGAATCGGTCTTTAACAACTCAAATGTTGGTAGAGGCCAAGCAAATCATATGATATAATATAAATGCAAATATTACAGAGTTATGGTCATTAATTTGGATCATATTTGAGGAGAAGGAACTAATGTAGAATGTCAAGGTAGAAGTTGAGTAGAAAAAGATTGAGATTGAACACAAGCCAATACAAGCACACAAAATTATTAAAATGTTGAATTCCAATACTAAGGAGGAGCTTGAAGAACTCCACAATCAAGATAGAACAAGCATAGTCATAGAGGTGAAGAGAGTCCTAACAAAGAAGAACCTCATGATACAGTTGGATAACAAATGCAAAGAATTGTAACTTCAAGTGAAAAGATTTAACATAAAATTTGGTTTATTGTAGGATAAAGGACTCTCAGCCCTAAGAGCTTCTAATGGAAAATTGATTCCATTATAAAATTATCAAGATCAGTTGTGTAATATATTTGTAGACACATCCAAGTTCACTAAAGTAAGAGGACCAATAAGTGGAGAAACTTTCATGGAAGGACTGTAGTATGATCTCTTCATTCAATATGAAATTCATCATCTATTTCTAAATAAACCAACTTTTCAGACATATACAAAAGTAGAAGAGAGATTTCAGAGCATGGTAAATTTCTGCATTCCTAGTGAAGAGCGGCGGGATAAATTGCTAGAGCTCATTGAATAAGGGTAAACAAGAATCCTAAAAATTGGGGAGCAGGAAAACAGCAGAAGCACAAATGTAGCTACAATTAGCAACAATTCTCCTCAACGTATGAATAGAACATCAGAAATAGTCCAGTTTTCCTATTACTTAGTTCTATTTTTTAAATATCTACATATTCTTGTAGATATTATTTTGTAATCAATTTTTTTTGAGCCTAAATTAGTTCGAGATAAACTCTAAATTATTTTGTAAAAATATTTAGAAAGGGTTGGATTATGCAAAAGAGAAGAGCTTTATCTTGATTGTAAGTTGTGTATTTTATTTGAAGTAATCAATTTCATAAATATAGAGGTTGTTTTGTTCCAAGATTCTTGTGTCAGATAAATGGTGATGTTTTCCCTTGTGTTAAGTTGTTCATATTTCCGATTTTTCACATGGATTTTCCTTCTTGATCGTTGCAAGAATATTAAGAGATGAATTTACTTATGGTACTCTTCTCTGGCTTGTTTAAAGAATCTTAAATGTTTTCTATTTGAGATTAAATATAAAATTCATTTAAGTATGCTTTATATTTAATTGATCATCAACTCGTTCATCTCTTCTACACCATGAAATATTTTAAGACCCAAGAGTTTTCCTACCTCTCTCTGTTTCAGTTACTCTGTTAATTTGTGATTGATTACTACAAATTTTATGACTCCATGCCCAATGCAATTTTCTTTCATTCTACAACCAAAATTTTAAAAGCCTATCTTGACCTTTCATACCTAGCCTAAGATCTATAAAGTAAAATTATTGGGATGGGGTCCCCTAGGGTCAATTTTGGGGGAAAAGACCAAGTTTTGTTGTATAAAGATGTAAAGTCTCCGCAAATTGTGGTTGCGAAGCGCGTAGATAGTTAGAGAATCATAAAGGGTTTTACCCTTCATTATGTAAGTCAATTCATCTTTTTGAGGATCTAGCCATGGTTCGCAAACCATGGGATTGTATACATAGGTGTGTCTTAGAGAGTCTAAGGTAAGGGAAAAAAAGGGAAAAAATGAATGTAATGGGTCAGTAGAAGGAACAACTTAGAAGTATTAGAGTAGAAGGAAGGCTCTGCAGCTGTGCGCGCAGAGGCCTAGAGTAGAGTCTGCAGCTAAGTGTGCAGACCCCTGTAGCTGAGTGCGTAGGGAAGTATTGAGTCTATAAGTTGAACCGAATATTAATAAAGAAGATTATTGTAGGAATTCTCGTGTTTATCTCTTTACTTATGTTTGATATGAATGCGCTTATGCTGTGATGAATGATGGGTTTATAAAATAATGATGTATTGATGCGCGACTTTACATGATTTATGTTGCTACTTGAATGCAATTAATATTAACTGTTTACGCGAAGATTATATTGTCGTATGTTAAAGTTATCAAACACTTAAGTTGATCTAAGTAATTACTGGGTTAATAGTATTCTTTGATGCGCGTAAGAAGTTGACTCGTCTATTTAGGGTCCATGAAAGACAGTCGTAGACCTTCGCAGAGGTCTAGAGGCTAAGTAAGGAAGTTATATCGATAATCCATAAAGGATTATCGATCTACGTGAAGGAAGAATTAGGGCATAAAATGACATCGCACTGATCTGTGGGTGCCGAAACTTGGTTCCAGCATCCCCCCATATTGCTTCGGGTGAGAATTCAGTCTGTGCTCCACATATTGATGCCGAAAGGGCCAGTTGTCTAAGGATTTGTTTGGCGCAACTAACTCTGAACCTGGGTCAAGACCCACTAAGCGAACAAAGCCATCGCTGGACCCAATCACTCTGACAGATGGTGACCTTGATGAGATTGGAGACAAGGTGCGAGATACCACTGTAGAACTACTACAATAGTTCGAGAAGCAGCAACAGTAGGCACTGAGTACCACTCAGAAGAATCTACATGAGCTGCATATTTACACAACTCAGATTCAGGTAGGCTCGGGGTAGATCAGTGTTGCATCAATGAGTTTGGCACCAGGGACCACTCAAGTAGCAGAGATGGTTCGACCAATGGATCTTATGGTAGTCGCATTGCTAGATGGATCCTTGAGCGCAGAGACGATCGATGACAAGGTCATTGTGATTTCTTTGAAGAACATCAGCCTCAACCTAGCCGCGCTCCTGAATGAGTATCTTGACACACTAAAGGCAAGTGTGATGTCAGAGTTCAGAGCTCGGGAGCATCACATGCTTAGTTTCATCAGTGAGTATCAGGTGAACAATGAAAAAATGTTCATTGAGAAGACAAAGGCACTGAAGGTGAAGGACACAATCTAGGTGCAGAGCACTCGGCTAGCGGCCGTAGTGGCAGAGGCATGTAGAACCGTGTCGGAACTACATATCCCGGAGGATGCACCATTGGAGGCAAAGATCAGAAAGCTAGTTGTGGTTGTGTGTGATGCCAAGATGGAAGTGGCTAGAGTTTAGTTTGAGATGAACCTAAAGATCATAGAATTGGAGTTGAAGTCATAGTCTTCAACCCCACTAGTGGTAAGGGAACAACGTGAAGCCACTGTGAAATATGGAGTCGCATCAGTGGATGCCGCGGTCAGGGATTGCACCTCAATATTTGAGCAAGCCATGGAGGTAGTAACGACTCTGCAGAAAGACTCCAACCTGTAGAGATTGAATATAGAAGTCTGCGAGCTCCAGCAGCAATATGATGAAGTAAGGGCAATGACGCGCACCGTTGCTACAACAAAATTCCTTGCCAAGCTATAGGAAGCGAAGCAGCTGCTTACACAGGTGGAATCAATGTAGAAGAAAGAGGCAGTCCTCAAGGCTAGATTAGGGCCTTGGTTGGATGAAACTTACATTGTCTTTGCGAATATTCAGGGGAAATTAGCGAACTTGCAGAGTACACAGTAGAAAATCAAGCAGGATAGTGCAAGACTAGCCACAGAGCAGCTGGTAGAGAAGATCAAGCAAGAAACCACACAGAGTGTGGATGAAGTAGTAATTGCACAAGTGGAGTTGGGGGATCTTCACAGTAAGATATCCACGCTAGTAGAGTGACTCAAGGATGATTCATGATATTTGTGTTGGGGGCCTGTTGGGATGGGGTCCCCTAGGGTCAATTTTGGGGCAAAAGCCCAAGTTTTGTTGTATAAATATGTAGTCTCCACAAATTGTGGTTGCGGAGTACATAGATTAAAGAATCATAAAGGGTTTTACCCTTCGCTATGTAAATCAAGTTGGTTTTTTGAGGATCTACACATGGTCTACGGACCATGGGATTGTATAAATAGGTGTGTCTTAAAGAGTTTAAGGCAAGGGAAAAAAATGGAAAAAATGAATGTAATGGGTCAGTATAAGGAAGAGTGTATAAGTCTCAGAGTAGAAGGAATCCTCTATAGTTGTGTGCACTAGGCTTAGAGTAGAGTCCGCAACTGAGTGCACAGACCGCTGCAGCTGAGTGCGCAGGGAAGTCATGATTCTGTAAGCTGAACCAAATATTAATAAAGAAGATTAATTCAGAAATTCCCATTTTTATATCTTTATTGTTGTTTTATATGAATGCACTTATGCTGTGATGAATGATGGTTTTATGAAATAATGATGTATTGATGCACGACTTTACATGATTTATGTTGTTACTTGAATGCAATTACTATTAACTGTTTACACGAAGATTATCTTATCGTATGTTAAATTTATCGAACACTTAAGTCAATCTAAGTAATAATTGGGTTAATATTAGTCTTGGATGTGCATAAGTAGTTGACTCATCTATTCAGGGTCTGCAAAAGACAGTCGTAGACCTTCGCAGAGGTCTATAGGCTGACTAAAGAAGTTATATTGATACTCCATAAAGGCTTATTGATTTGCACGAAGGAAAATTTAGGGCAGAAAACGACATCATGATGATCTCTAGGTGCGGAAACTTGGTTCCAGCATCCCCCCATACTGCTTCAAGTGAGACTTCAGTCTGCACTCTGTAGATTGATGTTGAAAGGGCCAGTAGTGTAGGGATTTGTTTAGTGCAACTAACTTTGAACCTGGGTCAGGACCCACTAAGCTAACACCTCCCCTCAAATACACTAAGGTATGAGTTTTCTTATGTTGTATATTTGGTGCTTGACTATTTGATTATGTTGTCTAGTTGATTTATTTACCATGGTATTTTTGCAAGCGGGTTGAATGTTTGATGAATTTCATAATATGAGTATGTGTTCCTAATCTTGCTTTAAGATGGTTTTACTAACACATATGTGTTGAGATAATTGATATGTACTTGAGTGTAGTAGGTGATAGTTGTAGCATTATGTTTAATGACTATGAGTTGACTATGGATTATGAAATGATTGTTAGTAAAAGTTGATTTCAAATTGATATATATGATTTTCTTGATATTTGGAACATATGGTTGGCATGCGTGACCAGTTTCAGGAACCATGCTGGTATTAGCGTGACAAGGTAATAGTTGATGTGTTTATATAACTAACAATTGGTTGATGTAACAGTACATAGTAAGCCTCAATTATAGCAAGGTAGAAAGGTAAATGAAGGAATTGGACAATAAATTCCTTTGACTATGTTTGGAAACCCTAATTCCAAACGAATGAGTTCTTTGCATATAGGAATACTTACTAACCTTAATCTTGTTAGACATTATGTGGATACATGTTATATTCATGAAAATGTACTTGTAGGTGGATCTGTTAAGGGATTGGAGTCCCTTGAGAGATGGCGTGGATGTGTTCAGTAGCAAGCAACATGCTTGACACAATAAGATGAGGTGATTGATATATTGTTATGTTTATTTATGCACTAACAGTTATGTGTTAATGATAACATGATGCAGAGAGTTGCATGGCAAGAGAGGTTGCCATGAAATCTCGAAGAAGGCTCAGGTCGAGCTTTCCTTGGGAACCATGGGAATTAAGTCATGGTGTTTGTTGTTAGTCTTGTGCTTTTG
Source organism: Pinus taeda (assembly GCA_000404065.3). Lineage (NCBI taxonomy): Eukaryota > Viridiplantae > Streptophyta > Pinopsida > Pinales > Pinaceae > Pinus > Pinus taeda. The sequence goes on from APFE030989045.1 coordinate 195,206, forward strand.
GTCATTTTTTTTTTGCTTGCACTTGATTTGCAACTTTATTTATGTCTAGAGTATGGCCATACCACTTCGTTTGCAGAGTCGTGTTCTTATTGGTTTTCATGGTTTTCTTCTTGTTGTTGTTTACATTCTTGCCTTTTATGTTTTGAGTCTGGGGAATTGGTTGGGAAAGAGGAAAAGTTAATGGAGCTTGGGGAGAGCTGTGTGGTGCCCAAAAGGTAAAGTAATGTTCAAATGAAGCTTGGTGCATGAGTAAGCACAACAAAAGGTAAGATTATGATAGTCGGATTGGACTGGTTGGGTCCATTGTGGTAAATGGACGATGGTTGTACAAAAATGAGAAAGGTAACCAAAAGGTAGAGTAAATGGATATGAGATGTTAGATTCCTTGCCCATGTTGGGAATGCTTGTTCTCAATGTTGTGAAAGGATAAAGGGAGTTCTTTTAAAATAGACCTTATGATATTTGGTAATTATGTTTTGATCATGATTATTTTATGTGAATGATTTATGTATGTATGTATGTCGTTGACTGAATAAATCATTATTATTTTATGTTGATGTTTATATGTATGTATGTGTATATGCATATTGTTGTTTGACAAGGTTGTTAGGGATCATTCTCGCAGAGGAATGATTTCTTATGCAGGTGAATGACATGAAGATGTTCCTTGTTTATGAGGAATCAAGTGGAAGAGTAGTCATGAAAAATATATGAGATCAATATCATGTGGGTCTGAATGGATATTATGTGATTATACTGTGTCTATGTTTATGTTATGATAGGTAACTCTAAAGGATACATCAACGAAATAAAAGAAGGGTGGTATATGGCATGCTAGGATAAGCATGGATTGTGGAGAGACACTGAAAGCAAGGTTAATTGGTAGAGACAGTGTGGTTTTGGATGTGTGGCACTATTGTTGTGCGCATGTTGTATATGTTGTATTTGTTGCATCTGTGATGTTGTGCGCATGTGGTGATGTGCATATATAGTGTGTGTATATGTTTATGCAATGATTATGTACAAGGTGGTACATATAATGTTGTGTGAATGTTGGATATGTAGTGCTGGGTATAGATGGTGCTATGTACATGCTGGATATACAGTGTTGTGTACATATTGTATTGTGTGCATGGTGGACATGCAATGTTGTGTGCATATGGTGCTCTTTGCATGTTGGATATGCGATGTTGTGTACATATGATGCTATGTACATGTTGGATATGTAGTATTATGTACATATGGTGTTGCATGCATGTTGTACATAGGGTGTGGTGTGCATGATTGTACAAGTGGTGTTGTGTGCATGCGGTGCTCTGTAGATGTTGTTCAAGTGGCGATGTGTGCAGGTGGTGTTGTGTACATGTGGTAGGGGGTGTTGTTTACATGTCATGTAGGTGGTGTTGTGTACATGTCATGTACGTGGTACTGTGTACATGTGGTATTATATGTGCACATTGTACAAGTGGTGTGGTGTACATGTGGCATTGTGTAGATGGTGTCGTGTACATGTGATGTGGTGCACACATTATGCAGGTGGCGCTTGGTACATTTGGTATTGGTGTATGTGTGGGATTGAGTGCATATTGTACATGTTGTGTTGTGGGCATGCAGTACTATGTATGCGCATTGTGTAGTCATGGTATCGTGACATATGCGTTCATTTTGTTGCACTCTAGACACGTATTTGTGTTATGTTGTACATCAGGTGTAGGTTCATGTATTGTGTTGTAGATGGGATGTAGGCGTATGTATTGTGTTGTGTTGTATGCCTGGTGTACGTGTATGCATTTTGTGGTGTCACACATTGTGTGTGGGTGAATGTCTTCAGATGTACATTATTCACGCATATGTATGTACACTTGGTGTAGGTGTATGTGTTGTATGTCAGGTGTAGGTTCATGTATTGCATGGAGTTGTATGTCATGTGTGGTCGTATGTGTGTGATGCACACTATGCGTATGTGCACCTAGTGGAGGAGAAGGCATTGGGTATTTGGTGGGTGTGGAAACTAATTTGGTGTGTGTATAAAAGAATAAAGGCAGAAGTAATGATTGATGAAGGATAAGTATTGATATTGTATTTCAGTTTCATTATGCATGTGAATTATGATTATGGTACATGATGACTATATGTGATCTATGATTATGGTTTATGATGGTTAGATGTGATTTTTGATGTTGACTGATCCAAAATGGATCCTAGAACACTCTCTAAGTTTTCATGAAATCTTTAAAAATCGTGCATAAGATTCGAAGTCTTATAAAGATCAAGCTATCATAGGGAATCCTCAGACAGTTGCAATGGTGATCAATGCGGATCAACGAGGGCTGTCGATCTAGCGCGTAGAGCAGCGGACCATGGTAACATGCGCTGACACCAACCAACAAATGCAGGGATAATTTAAGTGACGAACATAGTTTTTGATATGTGATTAGTGACAAGTCGTTGATCGCATATCGCAAAGAAAACCTCTCAGTGAAGAGAAGCCCCGAGCACCCGAACCTGAAATAAATATAAAACGCAGAAAATAATGCTTCGGTTCCGTCGGAGCGGGATTCCACAAAACCGACAGGATATCGGAAGGGTTTCGAGTGGTAAGTGGTTTCGATCAAGTTCCATTTGATGCCACACAATGATTGCCACATGTCCCAGCGAGGAGAGAGAGAATTGCTCACATCGGAAGGGTAAAAATCATGCTACTTAGCCACCTGATATGAACGATGACCGTAGGATCTGGGGCCTCTAGATCAACAGTGGAGACGCATTCCGATGGATGACCGGATTTGACAAGGTTATGAAGTGAGGTCACATAGGATTTTAAGTCCGATATGGACGATGCATTGGCAGAAGGTCGTGTTCTACGGGCATTCTTGGAGTTAATGGAAAAAATGACCGTTTCAAATATGTCAAAGAGAACTGACACTCATCCATTAAGAAATAGGTGGCCACCTCCCTGTGAGGTGTTATATAGTGACTAATTACGTAGGACAGAGGGATTCAAATGGATAGAGGCAAGGGAGCCAGAAAGCCAAGAAGCGGAAACGTACAGTAAGGAAGCAGATTGACTTTAACTCCATAAGCTGATAGAGAGAGAAGTAAGCAAAGAGTAGTAGGTTGTAAGCTGAAAGCAGAGAGAAGAAGTCGAGCTGACCTACAGAAGCAAAGGCAGCATCGAGCCAGAGTTGGGACAGAGACAGAGAGAGTCAGAGAGTCTGTGTACTCTAGAGAAGGCTTGAGAGGTTCAAGCGCACTCCTCTATAATGCCTATCCTGTATGAGTTTCAGATTGGGCTCATACTACTGTGACCAATAGAGGTTAAGAGTCAGTAAGGAGAGTCTGTGTACTCTAGAGACTTCGGGGATCCAAGTACAGTCTTACTGATTTGTATCTATTGTGTGAGACTCAAATTGAGCTCACTGTTGTAAAAACTCTGCTTTGAAAACATAATAGAGAGGCCACCAATGAAGGCTGGACCGGGAGATGTAGCCTAGGAGTATTGGGTGAAATCCTTATTAAACTTGTTGTGTTTATATGTTTCCCTATTATGTTTTCCTTAATTGCTTCATTGCCTGTGTATTTCACAATCTAATCGATCCGTTGCATAAAATAACATAGGAATACCCATGCACATGAGTCTGTAATACCTAATTGTTTGTCTTAGATCAATTTCAGATCAAGTGGTATTAGAGCTTTTCGTTGCTAAGGTTAGACAAGCTTGTGCTGGATCTTTTTGTTGAATGCTAACTAGGACAAAGCTCAAATTAGGAGAAGGAGAGTTGGTTGAAGCTAACACAGAAATTGGAAGAGCCTATCCTAAGAGGAAAATGATAGAAGAAATTCCCTTGGAATCAGACTCTTAGTTCATGGACAGTTTCTTGACCATGAGAGCCATGGTAGAAGAAATGTATAGAGAAATTAAGAAAGGTAGAGGTGAAGATTCTTCAACCTCCAAACAAGATAAAGGAGTAGAAGAACCTCTTCTAGTTGCCCACCTAGAAGGCAAAGGAAAAGAGGAAAATCCCTCACCACCATCTACCCCATCATCACATTCATCATCATCTTATTCACATAAAGAAAGCCCTGAAACGAAAAAGAAGAAACTTTCTTTGATTAAATTAGATGTGAAGTTTGATTTGCTAGATTATGACAGAGAATTGAATGTAGAAAAGCTAGATAACTAGATTAGACAGATTGATGTATATTGCAGAGTGCAGAACATTGATTCAGAAAGGAGAAAGATTCCGCTGGCTAGCCTATGCCTTGGAGGCACTGCCCTGGTATGGTGGGAAGGCAGGACATAAGCTGATTTGAAGAAGCATGGTAAAATTCTTTCTACTTGGAATGAATTTGTTTCTAGCATTTAAAAACAATTCTATCCACTAGCTTATATGCAGCAAGCTATGATGAGTTAGTAAACTCTTTGCCAATTAAAAGGGCAAAGTGTACAAAGCTACACCCAAGAATTTAAAAAAAGAGATTTGATTCTAGGCATTTCTTTAGACTCACCTGAAACTCTGCTGAAGTATATAGGTGGTCTACATAGCTATTTAAAGCACACCATTCTCATGTTTAATCCTACTAGCATAGATGAGGTATCTGTTCATGCTACACATCTAGAGGCTAGAGGCAAGAATGTGAACCTAGAAGTTGTGGGATCATCAAAACCCACAGTGAGCAAGAACAAGGAAAAGAGAAAGCAGAAATGGAAAGAGAGGAAGAAAAATACTGTACAAAAGACCAAACCTTCATGCACTCACTGCAAGAAGGATGGGCATGATGATGAACACTGTTGGATTCTGCATCCAAAGCTGAGGCCCAAGAAGTATGATGGCAAAAAGAAGAAGACTGTTGTAGCTATTCAAAATGATTTGGGGTTAGACTCAGGGGATGAAACAACAATCACAACCACAGGTATAAAAAGCAAAAATTCTGAAGCATCTACTAGTAATTCTGCACAATCTACTAATAATGAAGAAAATGAGAGGAAAAAACATGAGCTTTTTCATATTAGAGTTATTTCCAAGCATCAAAAGATTAATACTTTGTTTGATAGTGGCTCACAAGTAAGCTTAATTTTTGAAGCAATTGTAAATAAGTTGGGATTACTAACCACACCTCACAAGAAGCCATATCCATTGGGTTGGTTATGTGATAAAGCAAAGCTACAAGTGACTAGACAATGTAAAATTAGGCTTTCTTTTGGGTCAGCATTTGTAGATGAGGTTGAGTTAGATATAGTTCCCTTGGATATATGTGGAATTGCTTTAGGAAGTCCTTACTTGTATGATAGAAATGCCATTTTCTATAGAGCTGAAAACAAGTATGAACTTGTTAAAGATGGAATCGAATATATTGTAAGAGCTCATAAACTCAAGAAAAATTATACTCTCATAAACTCAGGGCAGATGAAAAGAATTGTAAATTCATGCAAACAAAGTTTATTGATGGTTGTAAAGGAAAATAAGCTTGACAAAACTAATGTATTTGAAGGCTATGATGCTAAACAACAAGCTGATTTAGAAAAAGCTATTTCAGAATATGATATGCTATTTCAAGAACCTAAAGGTCTACCACCCAAAAAGGAAAGAGTACATGATATTAATTTGCAGCAAGATGCTCCATTGCCTAACATCGGAATGTATAGGTTGTCCGCTTTAGAGAATGTATAAATCAAGAAGCAAGTACAAGAGCTGCTCGAGAAAGGGTTCAAAAGACCTAGCACATCACCATGTGGGTCTCTAATTGTCTTGGTGAGAAAGAAAGATGGCTCATGGAGAATGTGCATTGATTACCGAGCACTAAATAAGATAACGATAAAAAATCGTTATCCCCTTCCACGCATATATGATCTATTATATCAGTTGAAAGAAGTTGTTTACTTTTCTAAGTTAGACTTTCATAGTGGCTACCATCAGGTCAGAGTTGCAAAGCAAGATGCATGGAAGATTGCTTTCAAAACAAAGCAAGGATTGTATGAGTGGTTAATTATGCCATTTCGCTTAACTAATACTCCTGCTACTTTCATGAGAGTAATGAATGATGTACTCAGGCCTTTTATTGATGATTTTGTCATTGCATATCTAGATGACATTCTTATATTTAGTAAAACATGGGAAGAACATTTGAAGCATGTAAAGCAGACTCTAGATGTTTTGAAAAGAGAAAATATTTATGTTAAGCTATCAAAATGTGAATTTGGAAAAACATCTTTGAATTAT
>APFE030989047.1:7727-33266 GCA_000404065.3 Pinus taeda
TTATTAACCCAGCCGACTTGGGTTGTTCTCCAAAATCTTCCATCCTCTATCTATTTATTTCCTCTCCGCTGCTCTTCTATCATCATCATTCTCTCATCCTGAAGATGGATCCCACTTGGGATTCGAAACGTCGATTCAAAAATAATGAAACTGTGGATTCTCCGGTTAAATATTCAAAAGATTCAAGCCACAGAAATCTGAAATCCATATAAACACATCTCCCAAAGATATATCTTCCATGAAGATATCTTAGGCAAATCTTCATGGTCTTTCAAATGTTGATTTTCTTTACCATGGTTGCATATTCCACGATCTCTTCCTTCCTTTCTTCACACATTTCATTCCCAGGAGCTTCCAATCAGAGTTCCTCAATTGTAGTCAACCACCTCATACTTCATATGAGGACATATTATGTTGATTTCATCTAGTGAATGTGTGACCCATGCATTTCTGTATCCCTTTGAGGGAGGAGATCCTTTCTTTTGATCATGCTCTTAAGATAGAGCATTGTTCCATGTTACCTACAACCATATGACATGACTCTTCAATATATACTATAAGCATACATACCTCATTTTCATTTGGGTCATCCAAACTTCCTACTGCAACTTTGTTGATTGAAATAGCTTCAATCCCTTGATTTGCTTCAATTTTATGTCATCATACCATCATCCCATGAATTCCATAGGTTTGAAATATTTGATGAAACACTTGCTTCCACTCATGATCGTTGAACCTTTCAATGAAGATTCCATCAGAGAATATTGAAGATCTAAATTATCCCCATCAACAGATGTTTCCATTTGACAAATGTATAATGAAACTTGTACTATATGACCTTGCCACTTGTGTTTTCAATGAGATTCCCAGGAGCTATATCCTTGACTTCCATAGATTCTAACCGTATGTCGTGCTTCTCTATGATGATGTTCCGAGCTCTTGCTTTTAATGCTTCTATGATGGCTTGATGCATCCCATTATTTTACTTAGTGAATCATGATAGCCATATCTTAGAAGACTTAGGAACTTGAAAATAACTTATGTGAGGAAGACTCAATAGTGGATATCTATTACTTCCTCCTTGGATTTCTTCTTTTTAGCTTCCTCCACTTCCTTGGTGATGTAGGCTTCTTCTCTTCCTCTTTTGTTATTGTCCTTCTTGAGTTTAGGACAATCTCTCATATAGTGCCCATATTATTGAAACCCATAGCATGGTATTTTACCCATGTTTTTTTTTTTAAGGACCAAACTTTCCAAATTTGTCATACAAATCTACCAGTTTGTCATAGATTTTTTTTGAAGTTTCGAGTTTAGATACATATGGGATGAGGGGTTCCTTGATGGATTCTATGAGAATCGTTTGAGCCCTAACTCCCCCTTTCATATACTCGGCAAGAGCTTGAACATCTTCCTTTCTTGGTTTAGTGATAGAACCTTTGACATGTTCCATAACCTCATTTTCAATGAGATTCAGGTTTGTCCTTTTCTTCCATGCAAGATAGTTTGAAGCCCTAACCAATTTGTTGCTTTCCTTGCACAAAGGCATTTTGAAAGATTCAAATGTGGACATAAATATAATTACTTGATAGGATGCTCCTTCTTCTTGCTGCTTCCTTGATGTTGATGATGATATAAAGGATATAAAACTTCTCCTTGATGGAGGTATTTTTCTTCAATAATGATCCTTGATCCCACAAAGAGAGATATGACACCACCTTTTGATCTAGCTTCCTCCAGATGAATAATCTTCAAAACACATTAACTTGAATAGATGTAGGGTTTTGGCCTTCTCCCTCTTGATGATGATCTCAATACGTCTTTGTAGACTTCTTTGATCTAGGGTTCTGATGCTTCCTTTGAATTCAAGATGATCTTCACTTTGATGCCTTCCTTGAGATTTGATCCTTGAGTGTCCCTTGATAAGATTCCCTTCCTTGACTTAGTCACCTTAGCTCCGATACCATGTTGAGAAATCTAGGGCATAACAATTAAGTGATTTCTCTTCTATTAGTAACTTCTTGTGAGTGGTTTTAATTTTTTAGATTAGGATATTATATTACTTAGGTTATTTGTGTTCTTCTTCATCAAACAAATACTAATGCATAAACCATAAAGAGACAAGAGACACAAAATATATGCTATCAACTAGGGCCAAAATCTCTCCTACTTGCGAGGAAAACCCAAACAAATTCTTCTTCTTATAGAGATTCCAATTGCCGAATATCAAGACCAAGACCCTGACCTATCTTCCACTCCAAGACCAAGAAACAAGATCCTTAGTCAACGATAGTCAACCTTTTGCTCCTTCCTCCTTCTTGAATTCTTATTCAACCTTAGCTTTCTTCTACTTTAGACCTTTGGCCTTCTTGAATTAGGTCTGCAATTTTTGTCCTTAATTCAAAACCTTCTTGACTAGCCCTTCTTCCACTTCGGCTCCCTAGGAGGACTGCACTTCTCCTCGGCTTCCACTGCTGTAACAAAGTTCTCCTTGACCTTCACTACTGCAACAAGCTTTTCCTTGTCCTTCACTACTGCCATGGACTTCTCCTCGTCCTTCATTGCTGCAACAAACTTCTAGCACATATAAATATTTTCTTCCCTTAAAACAGTCGAAATAAATACCCTAAGAACCTCGCTCTTCTTTCTTCTTTACTTCGGAGGTTGGGAGGCTTCTTGTTTGACCCTTTTCGCACTTCTATTTCAGATCACTATTCCACCCAAATTCTGTCTCAAAATTGATGTCAAGTAACCCTATTTATAGTTGTTTCTTCCTTAAATAAGCCACCTTGAAGAGGGTGAGCCGACATGTCTGTTAGAGGAGATAATTAATTCCATTTTGAAGTCGACTAGAGGTTAATGCTTGTGCTTGGTATTGGATGGCTACTTGACATTTTCATTGACTCATATACAAATATAATATGCCCAAGAAGGGTCCTTCATACATGACATTCACTCAAATTGACTTGTATGAGTAGATGACAAATCCTAAAGGTTCACAATGGGAGCCATCACTAAAAATAAAATTCCCTTCTCATGAAACCCATGATACAAGCATTCATAATAATTTTATTTTTCTTCATTTCATCAATTATATAAAATCATATTTTCACATGCCATTATGAAGATCGAACCTAGTTACATTTTTCAACATCCCCCATCTTGAAAGTCGAAACCCCCAAATAAGGTGACATGGCAGTTTATTATTGGTTCATGTGCTTAGAAGAAATTTAGTAAATTAATGTTGGCTCCAAACTATGAGATTTGAAGTTTGAATTCCATCTTTCCCCCTTCATTAAATTCGGCCTAAGTTTAACAAGGGTTTTTTGCTCCAAAAGAGTTTGAATTTTAAAATTCAAATAGCCCTTCAATTTAAATCAAACTAAAATCAAATTCAAATATTTTCCCTTCTTTTGAATTTAGACCAACCCTCCTAGACTTTTCTCTTGCACTATAAAAGAAGGCCTTCACTTTTTTCAAAGGCATGATTTTGGATGAAAATCTTGTGAAATAAATCTCTATAATAACCTTGCGACAAAATGGAGTCCTGAATATCTTCTTGGAAGGTCAAATATCTGAACGAATTTTGGCTTTATGATTCACATCCTTCAGATGTGATTCATTGAGGTTTAAAGTTATTTTTGCAGGTAGCTTTGAAGCAATCAACGCCATGAGTCTTGCCATTATTGAAGCCAGTCCTAAGAAATCTTGTTGAAGGTTCTACTAAGCTCTCACATGATGAAAACTCTGATTTGGGTGCGATTTATTGGTGAATTTCGACCCCTAAGAAAAAAAGTTTGTGGCACAAGTTAGGGCAAATCCTGGGGTAGTAATGAAAGATGAAAACTAAAACAAAGACCTCACATAACCATTTGTTATTGTTCGATATTCATTATAGAAGTTAATCTATGTTAAAAGCATCATTGAATACTGTGACCTTGTGACCTTATTGTCTCTGAAACTTTCTGTCATACAAACTCCTCTGAAATACATTCGCTTGCTCTAATCCAAGTCATTTAGCCAAGGACTCGTGGGATTTAAAGGCATACCTGTAAATGCATATTAATCAAAGTATCTTGAAAACATATCTATATATATACCTGTGACCCTAATAAAGGAAAAATATGATTGGCATAAAACCGACTAATTGGATGTCACTAAGACCTGTTCACCGTGACACAAATCCAAGTCCTTTTACCCTATATATATGAAACATCTGTGAAATCTTTCAAGGCTCGAGCTACTTTTGGGAAATTCATATATGTATTTTGCAGTATCTGGTAAGGGTATGTATTGAAGTTTAGATTGAATTCCTCATAAACGTATCATCATCTTCTGGGCATTGGCGTTCTAAATTTTAAAGATCGGAGTAGTGATAAATTTGACAAAATTCAAAGAGTTGAAACTAACCAACATTAACAAATTGGTTTGGTAAGCTTTTACCTTTTTGAAGGTAATTGTTTAGAAGCATTTATGTTGAGAGTCCGTTGAGTTGAAACAAAAGCACCAAATCATCATTCACCTCACATACCCAAGTTGAAGACATCTCTGCATTAGAGGTGCATATTGTTGCAACATACATCTTCAAGGAATCAACTGATCACTAGATGTAAATTGGTTCAAAATCTCATTGTCATTATAATTTTACAAAGGAGTTTGGCAGAAAGGGTTCCATTTTCATCAATTGAAGTTTTGGTAGTAAGGGTTTCATCATTTGTTCATTTGTAAATATTTCATTGTCTCATTGTACATCTAAGTATATTTGTAGTAAGGGTTTCATCACAACACATCTGAAGTATATATTGCAGTAAGGGTTTCATCACTTGTTCAACTGTAACAGTTTCATTGTCCCATTGTACATTTGAAGTTTATTAGCAGTAAGGGTTTTGTTGAAAATCATTGTAAGTGGGTCATTATCCTTGGTATGGGAGCCGACAATTGTTTGTGTGTTTTACTATCATTTTTAGGGTGGTTGGGTGGTGAAACTCAGGTGGCTGAGGTCACCTTCAAGTTGTAGCCTAAAAGCACTTCAGGGTGGCAGGGTGGTGATAGGACAAGTTGGAGCATCCTATGAGTAGAAATTGATAAAACCAATGCGTTGGAACATCCTTCCAGTTGGAGTTGGAAAATTTAAAGCTTTTCTAGAGGACTAGGGAGTTGGGGCTTCCCTTTTGAGTTGGAGCTGAAGCTTATTATGTACTCATAAAATTATTAGAAAAGTGTATGGTGGTTTTTCTCCCAAAAGGGTTTCCACATAAAAATCTTTGGCACATTGTTTTTTAACGTGTTAAAATTTCATGCTTATTGTTAATGCTCTGAAAATTTAATAATTGCTAATTTATAAGAAATACTGATTCATTTACCTCTTATTATTTCCAACAATTGGTATTAGATCAGGTCTCTTCACAAGCAGTTTAACCACTAGAAGGGAGATCATGGAGTGCATAAAGACTGGAGTTCTGGTATTTAATGGACAAAACTATGTGCTTTGCAGTGGAAGGATGAAAGTGTATGAGCAAGCACAAGGATATGATGTCTAATAATTTTTGAATGTTGGATACGCTGAACCCTCAACACCTCCTGTAGATGATGCAGGGAAAATTTTCTATGATAGTAATGCTAAATCTATGAGTTCTATTTTAAATGGTTTGACATAATAAATATATGTTAAAATGATGCATTTCAAATAAATGAAATAAGTTTGGGGAAAAATCAAAAATATATATGAAGGGGACAAGAAGGTTAAGGAGGCCAAGCCCCAAACCTATAGAGGGAAATTTGAGTAGCTGAAAAATGAATGAAGATGAAAATATTGCAGCTTATTTTCTTTGGTAAGATGAAGTAGTTAATGCCATAGAAGGACCGAGAGAACCAATGGAGAACAAAGTAATTATTCGAAAGGTTCTATGATCACTTCCCATGAGATTTGATGCTAAAGTCTCAATACTCGAAGAAAGAGAATATTTGGAAAAGGTCAGCAAGGACGAGTTGTATGGAATACTCACATCTTATGAAATGAGAACAAAACAAGAAAGTCCATCCAAAAGAGGAAAAACCTTCACTACATCTAAGAAGAGCGGGAAAAACAAACAACAATCAAAGCCAAGCTTCAACTACTGTGATGATGAAATTTTAGATGAGGAAGTTGCTATCTTTGTGAGAAAGTTGAAAAGAGGAACATGTAAATACAATGGTAAGCTCCCCTTAATATGTTTCAATTGTGGTGAGATTCATCATTTTTCTACTAAATGTCCTCATAGGAACTTTGATGATGAAAAAGAATCTTCTAAGAAAGGAAGTAAAAACCAAAGAAGATTCAACAAGCAAGGTAAAATGAAAATATTGAATAAAAGCTTATACTCAAAAGAAGATAGTTCCACACTTGAAGAAGAAATCACAATGATGAAGAGAATGACAAAGGAAGAGTGTTATTCATGGCTAGGGACAAGAGGAACAAGATAATGAAGAAGAGGAAGATGATTTCGATTTTGAGAAGGAGATTGTCCGAGTCAGAAAGGATCTCAAGGTTGAAAGAGGAAATGTCAAATCACAGGAAGCTGAAATAAAAGAATTAAAAGAACATGTTAGAAGCCTCAATAAGAAGACTGAAGAATCAGAAAATATCATCATCAATTTGTTGACGGTGCTGGATACCACCAACATACAGGGGATATCCTCAATACGAGGTTCCAATTAGACCTCACACCGTTTGGTATAGGAGTCCCATTTGGAATACAACCCGATTTCTGTTTATTAAAGTTATGCCTTGGCTTTACCAGTTAGCACGAGAGAGAAGCACGCATGTGCTTTTGAATGAGCAAGAGAGTGTGCCTTGTGAATGTTCGATTGCGGATGTATAAAGGTTATTTCATTGTAGGGGGGAAATAAAGTGAGCCTCTAAGAGAGAAGTAATAGTACTACCATAATGGAGACACACATGAATGAGAAAGGCTCATCTAACATCAAGCGAAATAGCTCACATAGATATGATGGTCGTTACAATCATTACAACACATTTCCAATTAGTTAAGAACCAAAGTCACTAAAATAGTTCAATTATTTAAGTACATGTGAAAGGGAACATGAATCATAAACATTCAAAGAATAGTCTTAAAACATCCACAATCCATGTATGAAAATGTGTTGTCCGAAAGGCTTTAAGTATTAAGAAAAATTTCCAAGATACATAAGTATAATGACCATCACTGGCTTCAATAGTGGAGTGTTAGATCCACTACTTTCTCCCCGGAAGTACTAACTCTATATCTCTAATGCCTTGTGGGAGAAGCCAAGGTTAAAAGTCCTTTGCATGAGTAATGATGATCCTTTTACAACTTGAGGCATGACCTTTCACATCCCCATGACTCTTTACTTTCCAACTCCTAATGACCTTTGGACATCCAAATGACTTTTGGAATTACATATGACTCTTGGTGTTACATGTCTTTTGGACTTCTATGGCTCTTTTGTCCATATATTACTCTTGGACTTCCACTTATTTGTCTTTACAATGATTACATCAATACATCATAACTTCCACATCATCATGTGATGAGAAATGACAAGTCACTATCCTTGATGACTAGGACTAATAGTGACTGATGACATGGGATTTCTTCAATGGGTGACATGGCTTCCACTCGTGTCTTCATTCTGAATGTAACTTTTGATCCTTGATGTCTTCACCCTCTAAAGGGTCTTTTATCTTATGGAGTCTTCAGAGTACTTCAATCATCAAGGCTTTAATATGTTCTAATTATTTTAATGATTCCTTTGTTTTCCTTCTTTGCGCGATCTTCTTAATGCATGGTTGCCATGATGTTCCTGAAATACCCATATATGCAATCACTCATGAAAAGCAATCATCAGCTTGAAAATATCCTATTATAACATGTTTCATGCATATTTTTTGTTCATTCCATAACAATGTGCTTGGAAAGAGCAAGGAGAGCTTCTAGGCGCACTTTGAAAGGCTGAAGAGATGAAGGAAGGGAGCTTTAGGGATTTGGGATGCGCTCATGCACTAAAGAGAGAGAGAGACACTCAAGGGAGGGCTTAGGACACATGGTGCAGAGTTGAAGGCTGAAGGGAAAGGCTTCAGGGCTTCAGTGTGCGCTCATGCGCTTAAGAAGGTAGAGGGGGGTGCATGGCGCATAGTTGAAGGACAAAGGGTCAAGTTTTAGGGCTTCAAAATGCACTCATGCACTCAAAAGGCCAAAGAGGGAGAAGGGTGCATCACTGAAGGCTAAAGGATTTGAGCTTCAGGTCTTTGGGATGTGCTCAAGGAAGGCACATTCCTTTGGGTCGAAGGAGTGCGCTCAAAGGAAGGCTTAGTTTTTTTTAAAAGGCGCAGTTCGAAACTAGGGTAAAGGTGTCTTAGGAGTGGGGTATGCACTCTTGGAGGGTTCTGTGCATATTTATGACAATGAAGGATTCCCGCTTGAGGCTAAAGAGTGCGCTCAGGCACTACTAGCCTCGATGGGTTCACTTTGCAACCAAAATTTGTCTAAGTATGGGAGATAAAACAAGGGATGAACACAATGAGTCTAAACACAAAATCATGTGCAACACATACCAACTCATTAAGAAAACATATAAAAGCTTGAACAAGGATAAGTATACATCAAAACACCACTTTACATACACTCCCCAAGTATAACAGAAAAAGTGCCTGTGACTACGATAAAAAAGTGTCGTTTTAGAATATAAAAAGGTGTTATGACCACGACATGCGCTAAAGATGTTCTAATAAATGTGATGACACATAAGGATGATCAAGAATACTTGAAGCATATAGGATGAGATAAAATGACACTTGACGACCAAAGCGACTCTAGACACAATGGTGAAGTAGGCTCCAAAATTTGAGTGTAGTTAAATTTTTGAAGGGTGTTGTAACAACGACAACACTTGGCAACACACTGGGCGAGCTTAAAATTCTCTGTTTAGGAATATATTTTCAGTTAAAGGGTCATCTGTTTAGGAAGTATTGATTCACCAGTTTGATTACCTTGACTTCCCCCTTTCAACCTGGTTATATACATAATATCTCACTTTCTTTCACTTGGTTCAACACATGAAAGATGCACCATATCGCAATTGTTTCAAACCAGGGAAGGGTAATGTGCGTGACGAGTTTATGGTATTCAAAGTATGATTTTTCATCTCTGGTGTTGCTTCGCTACCAATAGGCTTAGAAAGTACCCCAACAGAGTCACTTCAAGAGCACAAATATTCCTTTGTTGCCAACATGCCTGGACAATACCGTGGCAAAGTCGCTTGCTTCACCTCCTTACGTAGGAAGCATTTCTCTTCTTTCAAGGACTGTGATTTGACACTTATTATTTTCAACAGGAAGAAGAGGGATCCTGACTTATTGAGAGCAGAGGATGTTTCCCCTTCGTAGAAGTATTATTAAGACCTATGATATAGGTTTGCTTGCTTTATATTTTCCCCTTATCCTTTCTCTACTAGATTGGACAAGCGCTAACACACACATATTTTTATACAAAGTTTAGTATTTTGGATACTAGCATAGGTGTGGATCTAATAGGTTGCCTCAAGGTTTTCCTTTTGGATGTATCGTATTTTCCATTCAGACTTAGCTCAACCTACAATACCTTCCCAAAACAAAGAATAAGAACAAACAAAAAAGCCAAGCATTGTGGTTGTCACATTTCCTCTTTCATTCCACCACAAAGTACTTTTGAGTCATGCACTTTGACACAAGGTCTTATTTATATAAAATGACCAAGACACCAAACCTGACAAGACATGACTAACATGACACAAAAAATGACTCAGACTAACGAAAAGAGAAGAGTAGGATAAATTGTATAGGAAGCACAACTCATAGCTTGTATTGAAAATAATGCTTCAAATCTCAGCCATTTATGAAAAGGGGATCAATCCTCCTATCTAAGTATTTTAGCTTAAATGTATTATGACCAATTTTCTCTTTAATGGTAAAATGGCCAATCCACAAAGGTTAAAATTTCATGTGTTTTCCTTTCTCTTCGTGGGTTTTATCGCACTTCAATACTAGGCTACCCACATCGAAACTCTTATCCCTTGCGGATTTTTTGTCAAACCATTGCTTAACACGATTTTGATGAATGACAAACCTCTCTTTGGATTTGAGCCTTTCTTCCTCAAATTTAAGTAAAGTGTCTATCCTGCTTTGAACCAGAAGGCAAGGTATACCTTGGGACTCTTGGGATAGTTGCAAGGTTAAGAGATACAAGTTCAAGGGAAAGATAACTTCTTTACTTAAACCCAAAAGTACGGTGTATTAAAATATGAAATTGCGGTCAAATTCCACTTTGGACAAATCACCTTATGGAGATAATTATTGGATTAAAATTCTCTTTTCGAGAGGACCAAAATCGACCTAAAGATAACTGAAATCAGATAAGAGAAAGTGTACTTATGAAGAAAATCCCACATGTGCATATTTGATAAGGTTGGTCCTAAAGCAAAGTGGACACCCTTGGAAGGATATAAATACAAGTGAGGTCTACCTCATTTGAACACTATCATGAGACACTATTTCATCTTAGTTTTTGGCTCGCACAGGTTTGAGGGTCATCTGTAGAGGAATAGGTTCGCTCTAAGGTGAAATTGCAAGGTTCGAAGCTCACATATCAGTTTTAGGGTTTTGGGCCATAGTTGCAGGCACAACGCATGAAGAAATTGACCACAATCGCTCACACATAAGCTCATCCATGTGATTGGAGCCTTCCATTCGCACGAACAACTCTCCATCCATGTGACTGGAAGTTAGGGTTTCAGAATCTCGATTGTAGACCCCAGTCACTCACATGCTAGAATTAAGGGCGCAACTGGGTTGCTATAGTTGCGTGCATGAGTCTTCCTACGTGTTACCAATACTTAAATGATGGAATATTAGTTATCTAAATATTTCATTGAGTAACCCCAGGGTTCGACAGTTGACTGTAGATAATGACAATTCATTACAGACTTCAGAATCAGATTTTTGAGTATAAGATTTGTTAGGTTCATTTATGGATGTTGTAGTTAGTTTTGCTGGTTAATTACATAGATGAATATATGAATCATTGTACTCTCTTTTTCTGAATTATTTGATGACAATTTAAGAAAAAGAATTTGAAAGGGTTTTCCCCATAGTGGGTTTTTCCTTGGTCCCCAACCAATCCTAGTGTCTCTATGTGTGAATGTTTTTCTTCTATTGTTACTTTATGTTCTGTTGCATTGATGATGATGATATTGTTCTTTCTACATAGTTTCATATGTTGTTGAATAATGATGTAAATATGAATAATGTTATGATGTTATGGGGTCAACTTAATGTGTTAATGAAGAATGCAATTATCAAAACAAAGAACAATATATCCCTATGGAAAATTAACATGGTATCAGAGCTGGGCTGAAGAAAAGTCATGGAGATCACCCTATGATAACACCATTGATGGAAGCGAGAAGAGGATGGTGGAGACCTAAAATAATTCTAAGGTTTGAATAAAAACCTTAGGTAATTTGTGTATTAGGGTTTGATGGATACTATGACGTTAGGGTTTGAGAGAAACCCTGGTTTATGACAAAGATTTGAGATATGAAACCTAGCATGGTCAATGTGAAGATTCTCAAGCACTTGTGACAGATTTGATGAAGCCCTAGTTGGGATAATCTCTAATAGGCCTGGTTGTTGATAAAGTTTATTGAAATAGTCTTGGATCTTGAAGGCTGGTTCAAGAGATAATCACCTCTCATTGAAGATAAGTTCCTTCCGATTTATGATGCTTCTTTATGTACTTACTTTTGTTTAGACTTATTGATTTGATTATTTTTTTGATCATTACTTATACTTCTTGCATGTATATTTGAGTACTTGGATGTTTCTAACCTCTTTGATGAGATGTAATAAGAAGATCATTCTTGAGGATCATTTGAGATGTAAGAAAGAAAAGCTAGAGATGGAAAAGGTAAAGAGGCACCTGATAAAAAATGACAAAGTGCTACAAACTGCCTATGTCAAATGAAAAGGTGCATAAGTATTTGAATACTGTTGGGAATAATACTGAAAGGGGGGGTGGGTGAATTAGTGTTTACAAATCAATAACTTTTTCATTTCCATAATCAAATTTATATACGCTACTTCAGTGAAGGGAACTCACGTGTGCACGCAACTGTTCTTAAGGCAACCAACGTATATCCAGTGAACTTATTATTCAGTTAATTGATCTTTAATCAGTGCATCAATACTTTATTAAACATTAAATAGTAACCATGTGCAGTAATAAAAAAATAAACATTCACACATAAGCAACACACATGAACACCAAGATTGAAGGTGGAAACCCAATGTGGGTGAAAATCACCTGCTGTTGTCGTCTTTGTCTTCTTTTAATAATAAGAAAATCTGTTTACAATCTTGTATTGGTGCAAACTCATACCAGTACGCAGGCACCCACCTACAGAAGGCTATAACCTTCTCTCGTTCTCCAGCTTCTTCTGGAAGGGAGCTACAACCCCCTAGTACTTGTACTAGCTAATATGTTTACTAGTACGTAGGCTCTGACCTACAGAAGGCTACAACCTTCACTCGTTCTCCAGCTGCTACTGGAAGGGAGCTCCAACCCCCTAATAAAATCACCAGCCGCTACTAGCAGGAAGCTTCGACTTCCTCACTGAAGGCTCCAACCCTCAATATCCTCTAGGGACCATATTTCATTAATTTTCACATTGGATACTCCTGGTACACATTACTACAATATGAAGGCCACGTTTCATCAAATTTTCACACTGGACCCATTAGTAACATCAAAATCAATCACCACTGCAATACAACCATCAAATACATCTGCATCAACCAATCACTGAAACCCAATCATTAATCTCTGATATAACTGAAATAATCAATCACTGAAATCTATGAACCTCTGACACAACTAAATCAAACAATCACTGAACCTCTAAAACAACTGAATCAACCATTCATTTAAACTTAATCAAATTCAACCAATCAACTAGAACATATAGATCACTGTAACCAATACACATATCTGAACCTAGAACACTGCATCAAAAACCAGAACTAACTGTAACCTCAAAAGGCATGTGTCAGAATGTGTACGCTTCTTCAATGAGGCAAACCTGCATGTATACGCTACTTCCATTTGCCCAAACTGCATACAGTTCTAAAGATACTGAATCATAAAACCTCTGAACCACAAACTGTATCAATCCGTGACATTATGAAGATCTACTATCATATTACAGAGTTCTAAATAGATAACAACAAGGATCTCCCTTCTTTCTCAATCAATCAATCAATCAGACTCAATTTCCTTATTCATTCAGTTCTACTTTCAAATTTAAGAATAAATCATTGGAAAAAAATAGTAAACCAACAACATTGATCAAATGGATCAGTCATCCGTGAACATCAAGTTTTTTTTTTTTGCATACGCTACTTGTAAGAGCCGAACCAACATGTAAACGCAACTTCATCAAAGCGAACTAGCATATAAATCTGCAAATACTTACTTATAACTTCGCTGCAATTCCAGACTTCAGACATACCTAGATCATCACTTATAAAGGATAAAACTTGTGTTAGCAATCAGATATAGCCTATCCATTATCAGATCCCATAATGATCAGTCATTATGATCTTGATCCATCATTAGATCTCATCCATCATCAAACACTTAGGTGCATACTTAGTTCATATCAAGAAAAGCATCAGAAACCCATAACATGCATATTTTCTTTTGATCTAACAATTCATAAGATATTCATTACTTGTACACTTAGCCCTTTGATCTTATCCTCCTTATATACTTAGATCCTTTGTTGATACCTCAAACAAAAACCACTTAGGACCAATACCTTGGACCAAATACCTAGGGTCAAATACCTCGGATGAAATACACAATACCTTGGACAAAATACCATGGACCAAAACTTTGGTTTTCCAACATGTACGCGATTTTCCTCTTGTGGGAGTGCGTGTATACATATACGCTCTTTTTGTTATGTGGACCAGTTTGTATACGCTGTTTTGACTAAGTGGACCTGTGTATACTTATTAAACTTCTTTTCATCAACTTTTTCCTTTACCTTCTTTATTCTGATCAGTAGACCTTAGTTCCATCTTCCTGTTCTTTTGTACCAGTGCCCTGTTACCTCTGAATAAACCTGTTGTTAGAGTCGGTCTAGTTATCCCTCCGTCAGAGATCAAAACTCTTTTTTGCATTTCATGTTTAAGTGTCCCATAAGTTTCGATCAGTTGCATTTCGTTAGGCATGCCATAAATCTGACATAATGGTTTGTGTCATTCTTTCCCCTCGTGCTTGGCACTGCTGGCTCAGGTCTATTCATAAAAATCAAGTCTGGAAAGGTCATTTGCAGCCCTGTTTCAATTTATAGGTCATGACAAGTGTTCTCGGTCATTAGGTCTAGGGTTAAGTCAATTTGGTTTTTCAAAGTCTAATAAAGCCAACAGGCCAGAGGGAGGTCCTCGATAGGTGGTTATCTCAAATATTTTTATCATTATACGGATAGATTAGGACTTCTCTTCAAAACTCTGTTTTGAAGATAAGTCGACATTTCATTTTTTGTAATAAATTTTCAAAAATTTCAGTTCTTGAATTGTCTAGGCGCAGCCTTGGTCTCCTTTGCTAGATTATATCACAGCTATCCCTGCAAAAAATTGTCAAAGAAAATCATTATTTCAACCAAATTTAAGGAGGAAACCAAAAAGTCAGAAGTCTATTAATCCTGAAAAAGTGTCAAAGACAAAACATTACAAAGTGGGTTATGGACCAAGCAAAAATCAAATTGGAGTCTTTATAAAGATGTTTCAATGAATTTTCAAATCATTGTGCATGCCAAGGGTGGAGAAAATCATTCCAAGTTGAATTTGTGCGTTTTGGTGGAGATTGGTTCAACTTTCAAGCGCGCGACCCATACAGGAAGGCGCGCGATGCATTGGGTGCGCGCGGCGCACTGGGCTCAAATTTCCAGTGTGAATTTACAAGCGCGCGGCGCACTGGGTAAGGCACACGACGCTTACAGTTTGGAGCCCGAAACTAGTTCAAAAACTCATCAAATCACCTCCTCTTCACATAAACTTGTCAGGTAGGCTCACCTCCATTTCCTTTGCTTTGTTTTTAATGGTGAATGTGATGGGTTCGTGAATGATTGGCGTGGAGATCAGATTTTGAAAGCCCTCCCTTTGTCAATATAAAAAAATGCTGTAGGGTTTGAAAACAGTGCGTTACCAAGGTTGTATTTTTCCCATTTTCCCTTTGTTCCTCATTCCCAAATTCACCCATCATACTTCCCCATTAATTCCCTCATTAATCCTACACTACAATCCCTGAAATCCTAATCCCCCACCTCTATAAAAAACGCCTTAATCCTATTTAATATCCCAAAACCATGTTTACATTTTCCCTTCCTTACCCAATTACATTTTATTTCAAAGTCCCTAATTCCCTGATATTTTCCCTTTCCTAATAGTCCCTTGTGCATTTTTTCCCCTTGGTCACAGCATTGTTAGAGCAGTTTATATATCAGCATACATATTGCAGACTTTTTGTTTTCAAAGTCATGTCAGAGACGGATTCAGTTTATGAGCAAGAGTATGACAGTGATTCTACAACTGAGGGTAATGTGCCACGGAGGTTTCACAAAAGTGGCAAAGGTGGTTAGCATGTCAGGGAGGAGCCTACTTATTTGGCTAATTGCAGGCTTGCCCACTTGCAATGGATTGTTTTCAGCGTCGATCATGTTTCCAATACTGTGAGATGATCTCACAAACCCAACATCATCGTGAACTAGTTCGTTTATCTGTTCTACATTTACATGATGGCCGTGTAAACCTTGCCGGAGTAAATTTCACTTTGTCACCAGAGACTATTGCTCAGGCCACCGGGATACCAAATGTAGGAGAGGAATGGAACAAACGCCAGCAGTTAGACAAATTCTACTATGAGCCATACATCAAACCTGGATATATGAGACACCTGAGCACAATTTTTCCTTTTAGATTCCTGAGGGATGAGTTTGCACCATTGATGAAACTCATCATTCGGTATTTCAGTTGCGAGGGAAGATTCTCGCGTCTCTATGCGTACCATATCTGTTTGTTGATGCATTTCACGAGGGTACGTATGATGAACATTCTGTATTTCATGTGTCACAACATAGAGAGGATGGTGGATTTAGTATAAAGGAAGACCCCAGCACAGCAACATAGAATTATATATCATTACACGCTGATCAAGATCATAGTGATACATCAGTTGACACAGTAGGGCATTACTTGGGAGGATTTCATCTCCCGTGACTTCTTCACAGCGCCACAGCCGCTCCCAAGATAGTTCATGATGAGGGAGAGCCTTCACACCAGCCTGACATTCCTGGGACCGAGCATATAAGTGCTCCATTGTATGTGACATACCAGCGAGGCCACAGGGCCTTATTTGCATCTACACATTGAGTACTATCTTCACCTGGGGTGGAAGGGGTCTCGTTGACTCCATCAACAGCGCGAGTATTTTCTCCACATGATGTGGAAGGGGTCTTGCCTTCTTCTTCAGCACAGATACAGATCCAGGACAGGGGCAAGAGGCCTATGCATGATGAGGGTCCTTCAGGAGGCCGGGACACTGATTTCACGATCATTGATGTTGATGCGAGCTCTCCTAGCTCGGAGCTAAAGGAGATCATTCGGGAGAAAAAAAATGAGAATGACTCGCTGAGAAAGAAATTGCAGATGGCTAAGTGGGTGATAAACTACCTGGAGCAGCGTAACAAATAGCTAGAGGATGAACATACACTTTATGAGCTGCGCCAAATCTGTGAGGATCGAGAATTGGCCCGAAAGAGACCGGGTGATATGACACCAGCTGATCGAGAGTCTATGCTCATCCATGTTAACACTCATCTGGAGAAATTGTTGGCAAAGGCCAATAGAGACAAAGACATGCTTCGTCATATGAAAAATCATTATTGGCCTCGTATGCATTTCTGCAAAGCAAAAATGAAGATTCTAAAGAGGCGGTTGAGCAAAGCACTAAAACGGCGGAAAAAGCCTGATCCACTCCAGATTTTGGCCGAGGCTTCATTGGCGGGGCACAATACATGATGGAGGGTCTTCACTCTGAATTTGAGCAAATTCGGAGAAATTTTTGTCATTTTGGAAAATTTTGTCCTAAAAATAGGTTTTTTGGCTCAACGCGTAGCGCGTCGACGCGCTCGCTTTTGATGGGGACACTTGCTGAAGGAAGACTTTATATTTTTGGGTTTTTCATGGTAAGTTATGCATGCTCAGCTATTTCCAAAGCATTTCATCAAGTTCTGGATGATCAAAAGGCCCAAAAACACCATGAAAACCACCTTGCTGCCACCTTTTGCTACAGTAGGAAGTACTTATGGGAGAATGACATTTTGAAGGGGCAAATGAGCTCCAAATTGGGAAATTGCACTTGGGCTGGATAGTAGACATCCAGGGCTTTCCAAAAAGCTATTGTGAGCTTGATTTTGATGTTGGGAAGTGCCCCAAAAGTAGGCTAAAAGGCGCATGGCGCATAGAGCTCAGGCGCGCGGCGCATAGATATTTTTGGCCAATTTTTCATCTTTCAGCTTAGAAATTCGGCCAGTTTGACTAGTTTTGATTTGTGATGTAATTTTTGACTTCTCTTGATGTAATTTATTGAACATGATTTAATTTTGAAACTTAGTTACTTGTTCTAGAAGATTCATTCACCAAAGAGTGAAAATTTAATGAATGAATTGGTTTCCTGCCTTATAGAGGCAAGTTGTTTTGACTGCCTAGTTTGTAGTGCTTTGTTTAGAGTTGGTTGAAACAACTCCTAGGATGATGAGATCGACCCCTAGAGGCAAGGGAATGGGTTGGCTTTCCTATATTATGTATTTTCTAAGTCATTTTCAGGGTTGGACTCTTGGGAAAAGCAGGACATTCTATTGTACATTCACTTTTGCATTGTTGGCAAAGGAAAGACCAGGGTTTTGCAGCACTGTTTGGGATCCATGTGGCTTTATGTGTTGATGGTGTGCTTCTTTCAGTATTTGTAAGTTTTTTATGTGTATCATTTTCCTTCTCTCATCTTCTGCAATTGAACAAATGAAGTGTTAAGGTAGAATCCATAATTTGTTATGCTCTGCCTTTAAGTTTGTTTGATTTTCCATGTTTTCATTTATTTATGGAGAATCCTTGAAAGCTTCTTGCTCTCCTTAACTTCTCACCAGTCATATCTAGCCATTCATTCTCTTTGAAAGCATCAAGACAATCACCTACCTTGCCCCAAGTAGACCTCTGCAAAAACTGTGTCTCATCCCTGCTCCCAAAATTGCCTTTCCCTTAGATTCAACAAAAACCCCAAAAAATCAATTTCAAACTCCTTGTATTTCATACCTAGCCTAAAATTAATTATCTATTTAGTCATCTCAAGCCTCAGCGATTACCTTTTGCCGAGATTGACCCGGAGAGAGCCCTCTCCTCTCCTTGTAGGGCTAGCTACGAGGCTCAACATGGTTTGATGTAGCCTTGAGTTTTACCTTATTTCAGCCTAAGGTAGATTTGAGCGCTAACATAGTGGCGACCATACTGGGGAAGGAAAATCAGAATGGTTTGATTGTTGATGTGTTTGTTTCATGAGTCTTAGACGGAGTCTGAAGTCACGCCAGGTAGCTTTCGAAACGCTTTTGCCATGCATAAGCGTAAGTAGATAAACGCTGCTTCAGTCAATCTCCGGTTAGCTTGTGAATGCAACACTTGATTTGCAAAATCACCCCAGTATATTTGTTCATTCTAGACCTTTGGATGATTGAGTCTAGAAGTCGATAGGCTGAATTACTTATATTCCTTTGATCTTTTGACAAAACACACTGGCTTCAAAAAGACATACCAGAGCTAATCCAGATCCGAATCCGCCTCCTGTCTATGAAGATCCGAATTTCATTCCAAGACTCCTCTGTCAAGAAAGCTCTGTGACTCCCGTGATTAAATCTCATTCATGTCCTGCAATTTTTGAATATCTTGAAGAACTTACTTTTGATGAGAAGTTTGAACTGTCATTGTTCAAAACCAAGTCTGAAAATGCCCTTGATTCTATAGTTCCAAATCCTGATTTCGCTACCGCTCTTCAAATCGAAAGGTCTAATAATTCTATTGAGAATTTCATTTTAAGACAACTCCAGACTATAATTGAGGTTACGAATATCATTGATTTTCTAGAAACGACATCTGCTACCATTGGATCGTCCATTACGGCATCCACCTCTAGAATTCCTACTGAACCGCCTTTCATTCCTACCATCCCTGTGCAACCTATTATTTCTGATCAAAAGTCTGCAGTAAATTCGCCTTCATCCACTGTTTCCACACCTAAAACTGCATCTCCCCCGCACTCACCTCCTCATACACCTCACACTTCAGTTGCGCATACTCCCCCAACATCTCCAAGGCCGACTACAAATCCACCAAGAACCATGGTTGCCAGATTTGCACCCCTTGCTTTGCCGACCAATTTGGATCCTATGCCCGCTGATTATCAAAGAAAGATCCCTATATTCGATGGCACACCACAAAGTATATCCGCTCAGCAGCATATTGTCCGAATGACAGAATTTTTGGACCTGCATGAAATTGATGCAGAAAATGTCTCAATGAGATTGTTTTCCCAGACTTTCGGAGGAGAGGTTCGAAAATGGTTCAGAGCTTTACAGGCAAGGAGTATCAACACACTACAGGAACTTCAGACTTTGTTTCTAGATCGGTGGGAAATGAAGAAAGATTCGTTGCAAATCACTTCAGAGTATAGCAGCATCAAGCGTAATCCTGGTGAGTCTGTTCAAGATTATATTATCAGATTTAATGCATTGTATAATGCAATTCCAGATGACTTAATACTGTCTAAAAAGTCAGCACTTCTTAAATTCCCGTATGGTTTTGATCCGGAGATGGCTTATTCACTACGAGACAGAGATCCGCCTACTTTAGAAGATATGCAAAAGATTGCCGTTAGTGTTGAGGCGAATCTGAATGATAAGAGAGCACGGTTGAAAGCAGAGAAAAGAGTGACTATAAAGGAAGAGTCTACATCAGAACCGCCTTGGCTTCGTGAGATGGAAAAAATGTTCAAAAGAATGAACCTTGATAAATCAGAAACGCAAATTCGTAATCCAAATTACCGTGGCCAGCAACAGCCACAGTTCAGAATTAAGCAGCGTGAGCAAAGAGCACAAGAGCCGGCAGCCCAGCATCAGATTAAGACTCCTCTTTTGCAGAATTTTGTGAGTCAAGATTCAGATGATGATGCTGATGTAGTAGGGGACCAAAATCACTTCTTTACTCTCGATGACCTATCAATTTACATCACTGAGGATGAAGAGTATGGAGAAAGTTCATTTTCCTAGAAAGATGAAGATTTCATCGTAGCAAATGATGCAGATTTAGATGATTACCAAATAGGATATTTGAATGCCTTGTCCACTCAATAGAAGCAATACTCATTGAGAAACTGAGATGTGCCCATAAATCCAATTTAGAAAAGAAAAGAAGCTACAACACCGAAGACGGATTCACCCATACCACAGAAGAAAGGAAAAGAGACAATTGATCCCACAGCTAGTAAAATATCATCAGCAGAAAAGACAAATCAGACAAGTATAATCAAGGATAAGAAGGAAGTTCCGGTCAAAGAAGTCAAAAAAGTTTCAGCATTTAGTTTGGAAAATGAAATTTCCAAATTAAAAATATCCATTCCTTTGACAAAAATCATGAAGAACAACAGCTACCGTGGTCAAGTCTCCAAAATTCTGAATTTTGATCCAATGTTTGACACGGTAAATGTTGAAGATGATCAGCCAGAATTGATATTTGGGCCTGCATTAGATGGTGAGTCCCATGACAGTGATGTTCCTCCCTTTTATATCAGTTTGAGATTGCATGAATATGTATTGCACAATGCTATGTTCGATTCAGGTGCTTCGCACAATTTGATGCCAAAGGTGATCATGGAAAAGTTGGGACTAGACATTACAAGGAAATATCATGATTTGTATTCATTTGATTCCAGCCATGTGAGGTGTATCAGGCTCATCAAAGATTTGGTTGTTAGCTTAGACCAAATTCCAGCGAAGAATGTCTTGATGGATGTGGTTGTGGCGGACATTCCTCCGCGATTTGGGATGCTCCTTTCAAGATCTTGGGGGGAAAAATTGAAAGGTACACTACAGTTAGATTTCTCTTACGCAACAATTCTAGTCTTTGGTCAAATGAGAAAGTTATATCGAGAGCAGAAGATGAAATACATGATAACCAGGAAAGATAAGCCAATCAATCATCCTGTAAATTATGTACATACCGATTTAGAGTCGTTTGTGTTTCTTGCTGATAGTTTTAATGATATAGATAGTCAATTAGTTCAGGCAGAAGATATACCAGAAATCACGGAGAATTTTAGAGAAATTCTGCAAAAAGAAAGGAGAGAAAAGCGAATTATTGTGGAGCAATTAGCTAAAGACAATGGGCAGCAAATAGGAAAAATAGAGCTGGTGCAATTTCAACATTTAGAGGACGATGAAGATGGTCTTTGGACCATGGATTTTGATGGCACAGTAGGTAGTGATGGTGCTGGAATTGGTGTTTGGATTCACAGTCCATTTTCCGCTACGGATAAGGTTTCAAGCAAAGTGAGAGTGTGTTCCTACAAGCTAGCATTTGACTGTTCTGATAATGAAGTGGAATATGAAGCTCTAATTGCTGGCCTTAAGATTCTTAGAAAGCTGAAAGCGAAAAGGATTGCAGTCTATGGTGATTCAGAGTTGGTGATAAAGCAGGTTAAGGGTGAGTTTCAGGCCAAGCATCCTCACATGAGAGCTTACCGAAATGCAGTCTTAGATAGTCTGAAGTTATTTTTTGATCATACCTTGACATGTGTGCCTCGCATACAAAATGGTGTTGCTGATGGAATTCCTAAGGCAGCAAGCAACTTAAAAATTCCGATGAATTCCAGCAACAAGTTCGAGATTCATGTGAAACACCGTCCCACCGTTCCAGACAATCAACGATGTTGGCAATTCTTTCAGGATGACGAGGAGATTAATCATTTTATGCAGAATAAGGGTAAGTTCAAAGACACCTCCATAGATACAGAACATGATGATGGTAGTGATGATATACAAATAAATCAAATGGAAGTACTGCAACTTAAAGATAACATCATTCCTAAGGGATTGATCCCTTTGGAGGAACTCTTCGACCAAGATGATGTAGCTCGTAAACCAACATTGAGGCCAACTGAAAAAGGTGTTGAAGAGGTAAATATTGGGACAACTGAGAATCCCAAGATGGTAAAATTATCAAAGTCATTATCACCAAAGGTAAAGGCAGAGTATGTGAAATTGTTGTCTTTATTTTCTGATGTTTTTGCGTGGGATTACTCAGATTTAAAAACATATGACACTAATATCATTCAGCATACTATTCCCATTAAATCAAATCAGAAGAATTTTCGTTAAAAGTTGAGGAGAATCAATCCAAAGCTGCTACCATCGATTGAAAAAGAGGTAAATAGATTGTATAAGTCAGGAATCATTGTGCCTATCTGATTTTCAGTTTGGATATCAAATTTGGTGCCCGTGAGAAAGAAAACAGGTGAGATCCGTTTATGTATTGACTTCAGAAATCTGAATAAGGTTTCATTAAAAGACAATTATCCGCTACCAAAAATGGACCACATATTGCAGCGAGTAGTTGGAGCATCAAGGATGTCACTACTCGACGACTATTCAGGATATAATCAAATTTTAGTGCATGAAGATGATCGTGACAAGACTGCGTTTACCACTCCGTGGGGAACGTTTCATTATGCAAAAATGCCGTTTGGTTTGAAGAATGCAGGAGCCACCTTTCAGTGTGCAATGGACATGGTTTTCACCAACGATAAAGATGTATTTTTAGTTGTTTACCTTGATGATTTAACTGTGTTTTCAAATTATGATGAAGAACATTTATATCATTTGAAAGTTGTCTTCCAAAAGTGCAGAAAATATGGCATTTCGCTAAATCCGAAAAAGAGTCTTTTTGCCATGGATGAGGGCAAGCTCCTTGGCCACATCATATCGAAAGATGGCATCCGTGTTGACCCTGCACGTGTTGAAGCCATTCAGTAAATTGAACAGCCTCGGAACAAGAAAGAAATACAATCCTTTAATGGTAAACTGAATTTTCTGCGTCGCTTCATTCCAAATCTAGCGGAGCATCTTAGGGTAATCACGAGCATGCTGAAAAAGGATAGTCAGGTAAAGTGGACCGAAGAGGCGGTGAAATCATTCAATTTAGTGAAGTTAGCT
The DNA here is from genome assembly GCA_000404065.3 of Pinus taeda. Taxonomy (NCBI): domain Eukaryota; kingdom Viridiplantae; phylum Streptophyta; class Pinopsida; order Pinales; family Pinaceae; genus Pinus; species Pinus taeda. Next base: position 31,095 of record APFE030989047.1, read on the forward strand.
CTTTCTTCAGCTCCTATTTTAATAAGCTCAGACTACACGCAGGACTTTATTTTGTTCTCATTTGCTTCTGAGCACACTTTGGCAGCTGTATTAATGAAGAAAAGGGAAGGAGTTGAAAAGCCCATTGCCTTTTTCAGTCGGATTATAAGGGACGAAGCATTGAAATACAACATTATTGAGAAACAAGCACTTGCGCTTGTAAAGGCCTTGAAAGATTTCCATGTATATATATTGCATTCCCACATTATAGCCTATGTTCCTAATGCAGCAATTAAATATATTTTGGTACAGGCAGATCCAGAAGGAAGGCGGGGTAAGTGGATTGCTGCGTTGTTAGAGTATGATGTGGAGATTAAACCAACCAAACTAATTAAAGGACAAGGACTTGCCAAGTTAATGGCTGAAACGAATCTGCAGGTTCTAGATATAAATTTGATTGCTGCCATGTCTGATGAAGATGAGGAGAGTTCATCAGTTCAGGTATCTGACATGTTTCTTTCTTCCCCTTGGTATGCTGACATTTTATATGTACTTCAGAATTTGTCTTCACCTCCCGTAATGCCTAGAAATAAGAGTAGAACACTGAAATTGAAAGCCGCAAAATTCTGCATACTAGATTCTGCATTGCTTTGGAAAGACCCTGGTGGAATGTTATTGAATTGTTTGGTAGAGGAGGAAGCTAAAAGAGTCGTGGAAGACTTTCATAGAGGAGACTGTGGAGGCCATCTGTTTTGGAAAACCACAACAAATAAGATTCTAAGGGTAGGTTATTATTGGCCTTCACTGTTTTCAGATGTATATAAGGCTGTTAATTGTCACGAATGCCAAATTTTCGAAGGGAAGCAGAAACTACAGCCTTTGCCTCTCAAACCAATTGAAACTAGTGCACCTTTTCAGCAGTGGGGATTGGATTTCATCGGGGAAATCCATCCGACATCGTCAGGACAACATAGATGGATATTGGCAGCCACAGACTACTTCACGAAATGGATTGAAGCGATTCCTACTCGACAAGCCACGGATGCGGTAATTATCTCTTTTCTTGAAACCAATATTTTGTCACGTTTTGGGTGTCCAAGTAAGTCAATCACAGATAATGCAACATCATTCAAGTCAAAAAGAATGGTCAAGTTTTGCTATAAGTACAATATCAGCTTGGGACATTCAACCACATACCATCCTCAGGGAAATGGATTGGCGGAGTCATCTAATAAATCTTTGGTTAATATCATTAAGAAATTGCTGGAAATTAATAAAAAGGGTTGGCACAAGAAATTAGTGAATGCACTGTGGGCTGATAGGGTGAGTCAGAAAAATTCTATTGGCATGTCTCCTTTCGAGTTGGTGTACGGGACAGACACGATTTTTCCTACTTCGCTTGCTGTCCCGGTAGTCAAATTTCTTCAGGAAGCCGGTAGTGAGGAAGATCCTATGCAGAGAAGGATTAATCAGATGATTCATTTACAACAGAAACGGGAGGAGGTATTTCAACATACTTTCAAGTTGCAGGAGCGCATCAAAAAGATTTATGATAGGAAGGCAAAAGCAGACACATTTCAACTAGATGAGGTAGTTTTGAGGTGGGATGCCCGACATGAAGACAAAGGAAAGCACGAAAAATTTGAAAATTTATGGAAGGGTCCTTACAAGCTTGCAACATATCGTGGCCAAAATGCTTTTCTTCTCAAAGAAATGAATGGAGATGAGTGTCCTGGAGGGCCGATCAATGGTCGGCTACTAAAGCGATACCACTTCTGAGTATTTTCTGCTCATTTCATCATCATTGTATATATCGTTTTACTTCTGTTTTATTGCACATGTGTACTAATTTCTCATCTTCAGTCTGGGGCCCGCAGTGAAGGCTATAATTCTGAAAATGGAGGTTAGTTGGTTTGAAGTTTGTCAAGTCAGTTGTATCAGTCCTTTTTGTTTCGAGTCAGTTTTGGTCAAAGTGGTCTTCGGTTTTTAGTCAAATTGTCAAAATTTTGTGTTGAAATAATGACTCCATAGCCCAATGGATGAAGGCACTGTCTAGCTCTTACAGAGATATGCTATTCTTGGCATCTCCAAGGAGCTACCATCCCCATTGGAGCCAATGTTAGAGTCGGTCTAGTTATCCCTCCGTCAGAGATCAAAACTCTTTTTTGCATTTCATGTTTAGGTGTCCCATCA
>APFE030989047.1:33325-63676 GCA_000404065.3 Pinus taeda
CATTCCCCTCGTGCTTGACACTGTTGGCTCAGGTCTATTCATAAAAATCAAGTCTTGAAAGGTCATTTGCAGCCCTGTTTCAATTCTTAGGTCATGACAAGTGTTCTCAGTCATTAGGTCTAGGGTTAAGTCAATTTGGTTTTTGCAAAGTCTAATAAAGCCAGCAGGCCAGAGGGAGGTCCTTGATAGGTGGTTATTTCAAATATTTTTATCATTATACGGATAGATTAGGAATTCTCTTCAAAACTCTGTTTTGAAGATAAGTCGACATTTCATTTTTTGTAATAAATTTTCAAAAATTTCAGTTCTTGAATTGTCCAGGCGCAACCTTGGTCTCCTTTGCCAGATTATATCACAACTATCCCTGCAAAAAATTGTCAAATAAAATCATTATTTCAACCAAATTTAAGGAGGAAACCAAAAAGTTAGAAGTCTATTAATCCTGAAAAAGTGTCAAATACAAAACATTACAAAGTGGGTTATGGACCAAGAAAAAATCAAATTGGAGTCTTTATAAAGATGTTTCAATGAATTTTCAAATCATTGTGCATGCCAAGGGTGGAGAAAATCATTCCAAGTTGAATTTGTGCATTTTGGTGGAGATTGGTTCAACTTTCAAGCGCGCGACCCATACAAGAAGGCGAACGACGCATTGGGTGCGCGCGGCGCGCTGGGCTCAAATCGCCAGTGTTAATTTACAAGCGCGAGGCGCACTGGGTAAGGCGTGCGGCGCTTACAGTTTGGAGCCCGAAACTAGTTCGAAAACTCATCAAATTGCCTCCTCTTCACATAAACCTGTCAGGTAGGCTCGCCTCCATTGCCTTTGTTTTGTTTTTAATGGTGAATGTGATGGGTTCGTGAATGATTACCGTGGAGATCAGATTTTGAAAGCCCTCCCTTTGTCAATATAAAAAAGTGCTGTAGGGTTTGAAAACAGTGTGTTACCAAGGTTGTATTTTTCCGCATTTCCCTTTGTTCCTCATTCCCAAATTCACCCATCATACTTCCCCATTAATTCCCTCATTAATCCTACACTACAAACCCTGAAATCCTAATCCCCCACCTCTATAAAAAATGCCTTAATCCTATTTAATATCCCAAAACCATGTTTACATTTTCCCTTCCTTACCTAATTACATTTTATTTCAAAGTCCCTAATTCCCTGATATTTTCCCTTTCCTAATAATCCCTTGTGCATTTTTTCCCCTTGGTCACAACATTGTTAGAGCAGTTTATATATCAGCATACATATTGCAGACATTTTGTTTTCAAAGTCATGTCAGAGACGGATTCAGTTTATGAGCAGGAGTATGACAGTGATTCTACAACTGAGGGTAATGTGCCACAGAGGTTTCACAAAAGTGGCAAAGGTGGTTAGCTTGTCAGGGAGGAGCCTACTTCTTTGGCTAATTGTAGGATTGCCCACTTGCAATGGATTGTTTTCAACATCGATCATGTTTCCAATACTGTGAGATGATCTCACAAACCCAACATCATCGTGAACTAGTTCGTTTATTTGTTCTACATTTAGATGATGGCCGTGTAAAACTTGCCGGAGTAAATTTCACTTTGTCACCAGAGACTATTGCTCAGGCCACCGGGATACCAAATGTAGGAGAGGAATGGAACAAATGCCAACAGTTAGACAAATTCTACTATGAGCCATACATCAAACCTGGATATATGAGACACCTGAGCACAATTTTTCCTTTCAAATTCTTGAGGGATGAGTTTGCACCATTGATGAAACTCATCATTCGGTATTTCAGTTGCGAGGGCAGATTCTCGCGTCTCTATGCGTACCATGTCCGTTTGTTGATGCATTTCACGAGGGTACGTATGATGAACATTCTATATTTCATGTGTCATAACATAGAGAGGATGGTGGCTTTAGTACAAAGGAAGACCCCAGCATAGCAACATAGAAGTATATATCATTACGCGCTGATTAAGATCATAGTGATACATCAGTTGACAGAGTGGGGCATTACTTGGGAGGATTTCATCTCCCGTGACTTCTTCACAGCGCCACAGCCGCTTCCCGAGATAGTTCATGATGAGGGAGAGCCTTCACACTAGCCTGACATTCCTGGGACCAAGCATATAAGTGCTCCATTGTATGTGACATACCAGCGAGGCCACAGGGCCTTATTTGCATCTACACGACGAGTACTAACTTCACCCGAGGTGGAAGGGGTCTCGTTGACTCCATTAGCAGTGTGAGTATTATCTCCACATGATGTGGAAGGGGTCTTGCCTTCTTCTTCAGCACAGATGCAGATCCAGGACAGGGGCAAGAAGCCTATGCATGATGAGGGTCCTTCAGGAGGCCGGGACATTGATTTCACGATCATTGATGTTGATGCGAGCTCTCCTAGCTCAGAGCTAAAGGAGATCATTCAGGAGCAAAAAAAAGAGAATGACTCGCTGAGAAAGAAATTGCAGATGGCTAAGTGGGTGATAAACTACCTGGAGCAGCATAACAAACAGCTAGAGGATGAACATACACTTTATGAGCTGCGCCAAATCCGTGAGGATCGAGAATTGGCTTGAAAGAGACCGGGTGATATGACACCGGTTGATCGAGAGTCTATGCTCATCCATGTTAACACTCATCTGGAGAAATTGTTGGCAAAGGAAAATAGAGACAAATACATGCTTCGTCATATGAAAAATCATTATTGGGCTCGTATGCATGTCTGCAAAGCAAAAATGAAGATTCTAAAGAGGCTGTTGAGCAAAGTACTAAAACGGTGGAAAAAGCCTGATCAACTCCAAATTTTGGCCGAGGCTTCATTGGCGGGGCACAATACATGATGGAGGGTCTTCACTCTGAATTTGAGCAAATTCAGAGAAATTTTTGTCATTTTGAAAAAATTTGTCCTAAAAACAGGTTTTTTGGCTCAACGCGTAGCGCGTCGACGCGCTCGCTTTTGATGGGGACACTTGCTGAAGGAAAACTTTATATTTTTGGGTTTGTCATGGTAATTTATGCATGCTCAGCTATTTCCAAAGCATTTCATCAAGTTCTGGATGATCAAAAGGCCCAAAAACACCGTGAAAACCACCTTGCTGCCACCTTTTGCTCCAACAGGAAGTACTTATGGGAGAATGACATTTTGAAGGGGAAAATGAGCTCCAAATTGGGAAATTCCACTTGCGCTGGATAGTAGACATCTAGGGCTTTCCAACCAGCTATTGTGAGCTTGATTTTGATGTCGGGAAGTGCCCAAAAAGCAGTCTGAAAGGCGCGCGGCGCATAGAGCTCAGGCGCGCGGCGCATAGAGATTTTTGGCCAATTTTTCATCTTTCAGCTCAGAAATTCGGCCAGTTTGACTAGTTTTGATTTGTGATGTAATTTTTGACTTCTATTGATGTCATTGATTGAACATGATGTAATTTTGACACTTCGTTACTTGTTGTAGAAGATTCATTCACCAAAGAGTGAAAATTTAATGAATGAATTGGTTTCCTACCTTATAGAGGCTAGTTGTTTTGACTGCCTAGATTGTAGTGCTTTGTTTAGAGTTGGTTGAAACAACTCCTAGGATGATGAGCTCGAACCCTAGAGGCAAGGGAATGGGTTGACTTGCCTATATTATGTATTTTCTAAGTCATTTTCAGGGTTGGACTCTTGGGAAAAGCAGGACATTCTATTGTACATTCACTTTTGCATTTTTGGCAAAGGAAAGACCAGGGTTTTGCAGCACTGTTTGGGATCCATGTGGCTTTATGTGTTGATGGTGTGCTTCTTTCAGTATTTGTAAGTTTTTTATGTGTATCATTTTCCTTCTCTCATCTTCTGCAATTGAACAAATGAAGTGTTAAGGTAGAATCCATAATTTGTTATGCTCTGCCTTTAAGTTTGTTTGATTTTCCATGTTTTCATCTGTTTATGGAGAATCCTTGAAAGATTCTTGCTCTCCTTAACTTATCACCAGTCAGATCTAGCCATTCATTCTCTTTGAAAGCATCAAGACAATCGCCTAGCTTGCCCCAAGTAGACCTCTGCAAAAATTGTGTCTCATCCCTGCACCCAAAATTGCCTTTCCCTTAGATTCAACAAAAACCCCAAAAAATCAATTTCAAATTCCTTGTACTTCATACCTAGCCTAAAATTAATTACCTATTTAGTCATCTCGAGCCTCAACGATTACCTTTTGCCGAGATTGACCCGGAGAGAGCCCTCTCCTGTCCTTGTAGGGCTAGCTACGAGGTTGAGCGTGGTTTGATGTAGCCATGAGTTTTACCTTATTTCAGCCTAAGGTAGATTTGAGTGCTAACACCTGTTACACTGAAATTTTCCATATTACTTCTGAGATGATTCCTTTGAACTGCCCTACATTTTGTCACATCTATAAACACAACTGCCATGCATTCTGTCACATATGATATCTCTCATGTAGATTCATCTAGTTATGTAGATTCATCTAGTTACCATATACAAGTGAGTTGTTCTACCACAAGTGGGTTGCCATCAAGTACAACACATGCATCATAATGCCAACAAATACTACAAGGTATGCATGATATATTGTTTCAAATTTATTTTGTATGATGAGAATGTCTCATTCTCAAATGTTTCATGAATGCATATGAAAGTGATTTTGATTCATGGTTCTTATGATGAAATGGTGCACTTGATATTGAACACGTATCTTATATAATGAATTTATTGATTCTATTAAGCTACTTGGAAATATTGATTTATGATATATTGTTATACTTTATGTTTGGATAAAATCTATCATTTTTGATATCTTGATCCCATGAAGAAGGCTAGTACCTTGATTCTAATAGATGGTAACTTGATACTATTGATATTGAGCATGGTAGCCATGATGATAGAAGTGTAACAATGAGATTGATATTCATGATCTTTTGTTGACCATGGTTATGCTTTGATATGCTTAGTAATTATGGCATATGGTAAATTTGAATGCACTAACTTGATGGATTGATGGATGGAACCTACATAACTTATTGTTGGTGTAGGCATTTGTAACTGGTGACTTATATTATGATCATGAGGATGACTTGATTAAATTTGGATTGATATTGTTTGATAAATGACAACTTGTTAGCATGATAATAGATGAATTCATGACTTGATGAGGGCTCTACTTGTCATCTAGTCTAAATAATTTGATACAAATGATAGTTATGAGTTTGATATTAGTTTTTATCTGAGAACAATGCTTCATGTAAGAATAAGCATATTGTTTTGGTAAAGTTCTATGCTTGCAGAAAGCTCTGTGTAAAGCAAGCTCCCTCATCTAGATATGTCCGCATTGACAGTTATCTCGTGAAGCCAAGAAGATGCATTGATACAAACCTCTACTTCAGAAGTGTTCCAAGGTATGACTTTGATTTTGAATTTGGTTTTATATGTTGATGGTTTACTCTTGACAGGAAATGAGCCCATGATGATCAAAGTAAGAGGGAGATGACTTTTGAAGCGCGAAGTAATGAATCATGAAATGAGGTATTGATTTCTGGAGTTAGGAAAATAAAATCTATATTGCAAAGCATTGAATAAGTGGAAATGCAAATCCTTGGATACTCTGATTGAGTTTCAAGAAGTTGGCAACGAACAATTGATTGAAGCAGTGATGTTTCGTTTTGAACACCTGTCCGTATATATATATATATATACATATATATATAGTTGAGTCATGATTGAATCACTTCATTCACATTGAGTTTCTACCAAGCACCTTTCGAAATACTTGCATGGGACAATCAATTTTTGATCTGAGATATTCATTCTACGATATGTGGCTACTTGGATGTACTGGTGATGATTCAGATCATTATTGATGAGATGAGCACATTTGGTGCCTTCCTAAGATCTGCCATGATATGAGAGGTTTGTAGATTTAAGCACGACCGAGGTTGAGTACGATGGTTGCTAGCATGACTAGCTACAAGGATGGATGAAGAAGCTTTTGGAGAGATGCTTGAGAAAGTTCTATATACGACATGGATATATTGTGATGAAAAAGAGTGGGATCCAATTGGTAGATAACCATGAATAAAGATGGGACTGAGACACCTTCATTAAGATGATGATACTGTACAAAACAAGCTTAGGCTTGTGGTTGGTACCTCCTTGAGAGGGAGGATGAATATGGTATCCTTTTTGTGATATATATATATATATATATATATATATATATATATATATTTATATATATAATATATATATATATATATATATATATATATTATAATATATATATACGATTATTTATGTTCTAATACAATATTTGATTTTATGACCTGTATGAACAAGATACTGCTGCTATTGTGACATGATGATCAAGTTGATATCGGATATGAGCACGATGATATGATAGAGAGCATCGTTGATCGAGGACACTGAGCTAACTCTTCCTCCCCTGTTTGAGCTTACATTGTGTGGAATATAGATAGGAGGCTCTTGGGGTTGATGGAACTCTGTATAATAGGCTATCGCCGCTATCTATTAATCATAATGTTGGAGTAGTAGCTCACCCTATCTTGGTATTTGCAGAGTATACCCCAGTTGGAATCATACCCATAAGCAGGGCTTGTTGGGATTGTCCCTCTTGGTCTGGCCAACGGGTTGAGGAGGCTTGGAGGCGTGTGATCCTTACATCTTGGTAAGTCGGTTATCTCGTCCAAGCTTAGATTATGATGCATGTGTTTTACCACATGACTCTTGAGGGTCATTGTTGGGAATATCTGTATGCAATAGGCTGCATTGAGTGGTGGCTCCCCTATATCACTTGTTTCTCGATATGGGGTCATAGTAGTATCTCTCCCATGATATTCCAAGTTGATATATGATCCCCAATGTGGTTCCAAGTTGAGATGTGCTCCCTGATGATACGCTCTCTGATGATGATGTGTGTCGTATATTTGACTGCCCTCTGAGATTCCGGGTAGAAGCCCACTGGCAGAGATTTTGGGTAGTAGCCTAATGAATAGAGGGTGGTAGTTTATGCTTCCCTTCAATGAAAAATTCTTCTTCTTTTAGATTCGAGAATATTCAACATATGAGAAGGGACAATTAAGAGATAAGTAGGAATGAGAAAGAGATGAATTGAGATGATCAATGATGATACGAAATGATGAGATACTTGATATTGGATATGATTCTATGACAGGATACACATGACATGATGTAGGTGGAATTCTCCCTAGTTGAGAGGGAGTGTTAAAATATGCAATTATGGTCAAATTCTACAATGGAAAATTCACCTGATGGAGATAATGATTGCATTAAATTCCTCTTTTCGAGAGGACCAAAATTGAGCTAAAGATCACTTAAATCAGATAAGAGAAAGCGTACTTATGAAGAAAATCCCACATGTGCATGTTTAATAAGGTCGACCCTAAAGAAAAATGAAAACCCTTAGAAGGATGTAAATACAAGTGAACTCTACCTCATTTGTACATTATCACGAGACACTCTTCCATCTTGGGTTTTGGTTCTTATAGGTCCGAGGCTCGTCTGTGGAGGAACAGGTTCACTCCGATGTGAAATTTCAGGGTCCGAAGCTCGCATCTCAATTTTAGGGTTTTGGGTCACTATCGCAGGCACATCACATGAAGAAATCAACCACAATCACTTGCACATAAGCTCATCCGTGCGAATGGAGCCTTCGAGTTGCACATATATCTCTCCATCCATGCGACTGGAAGTTAGGGTTTAGAATCTCAGTTGTAGACCCTAGTCACTCACATGCTAGGCTTAAGGGTGCGACTGGGTTGCTATAGTCGCTCGCATGACCCCTATGTGTGACAAAGACTTAAATTATGGAATATCATTTGTACAAAGATTTTTCTTAGTGACCGCAAGGTTTGGAAGTTGGCTACAGACAATGACAATTTATTATTGACTTCAAAATCAGATTTTTGAATATAAGCTTTGTTGGGTTCATTTATGGATGTTGTAGTTGTTTTTGTTGGCTAGTTACATAGATGAAGATATGAATCATTGTACTCTCTTTGGCTGAATCATTTCAGATGACAATCTAAGAAGAAGTTTTTGAAAGAGTTTTCCCCATAGTGGGTTTTTGCCCTGGTCTCCGAACAATCCTGGTGTCTCTATGTGTGAATGTTTTTCTTCTATTGTTCCTTTATGTTCTGCTGCATTGGTGATGATGATATTGTTATTTCTATATAGTCGCGCATGCTACTTAATAATGATGTAAATCTGGATAATGTTATGATGTTATGGGGTGAACTTAATGTGTTAATGAAGAAATTCAATTGTCAAAGCAAAGAACAATATATCCATGTGGAAAGTTAACATAATGAGGTCTTAAGGGAAGGCTTAGGAGTTACATGGTCAATCCATAATGTATTTTTCAAAGCGTTGTGCCATTTTCGATGCTCAGATAAAATTATTTTCTTGATGATGCATGCAGGTAATAATTAGATGCATGCTTTAATAAAATCTCATTTTCTAATGTGAAATCATAGAGTTTCAATGATGAAAAATAAGTCACATTATTAAAGACAAAAGATGTCAAAATTCCAAACCTGGTTATAATATTCAACTGCAAGAAGTGGATGACTTCCTGGTCATTTACTTGTCTCAATGGAACTGCTTTTGTCCACCAAGTAAAATAATCTGTTGGTGTCAAAATATATTGGTGTTGCTTTGACGAGTGTGTGAATATTTCTCCGATAAAATCTTGGCCCCATTGTTGGAATGTTTCCTCAACTTCTACTGGTAGTAGTGGGGCGACTGACCTTTGATCCCAACCAATGCATCTCAAACAAGCTGGGAACTTGTAGACATAAGCATTAGCATATTTTAATAAAGTGGGCCAATAATAACCAGCCCTTGTGACTTTATGCACAGTTGTGTCTCTCGCATAATGACCACCTGCCGGTTTGTTGTGTAGATCTCTAATTACCTTCTCTGTATCCTATGGTTGAAGGCATCTTAGCAAGACCCTGTTATGGTGCTTTCTAAAACTCACTCCATGAACAAGATGATAGGATAGAGATTTTAAACGAATTTCCCTCTTTTTTTTGTTTGATATATGCGTGGTTAAGGTGCCGTTCTCTAGAAATTTTTGTATGTTATAAATACCATGGCACTGTAGACATGGATTGGGGAACATGTTCAATGTTGTACATTTCTATTTCTTGCTCCCAACCTGAAAGATCTTTCTCGGGTGCATCTCTTGCTTCAGATGCTAGCTAAAAAAGGTCATGACCCTTTATGGTATGAATTTGTTTAAACTCTAGATCATATTATTGTAAGCAAGTCATCCAATTCACTCTCTTTTCACCCAACTCTTGCTACACAAAGAGTGTTCTTACTACTGGGTGAGGCACAAATATGATCATGTGAGCTTTTAGAAGATAGGGCCTGAAGTATTTGAATGCCTTATATACAACATATGCTTGTTTGTCATTTGTAGGATAATTTAGTTCTTACCCTTGTAAGCCAACACTCATGAAAGAGACATGACACTCATTGCTTTCAGTATGCTTTTGAGTCAATACGACCATAATAGACGAATCCGAAGCAAAGGTATACAATAGGAAATCTTTGCCATAGTCAAGAATGAATAACATAGGTGCATTAGCGATAACTTGTTTAATTTGAGAAAAAACATTCTTTTCCTACTTTTCCATTTATAAGTTGCATCTTTCTTAATCATCTCCTGTAAAGGCTTAACTATATGAGCATAATTAGAGATGATTTTTCGCAGGAAATTAATCTTTCCTAAGAAAGACTACATATCCTTCTTATTTACCAGGAATGGGATTTGTGTAATGGATTTGACCCTCTCGGGATCAACTTTAATTCCACTTTTTGCAATGATGTTCCCTAATAGAGTCCCTTCTGACACACCGAAGATTCTTTTCTTGGGATTAAGAGAAATCCAATATTTATGACGTTGCTCAAATATTTGTTTCAGATGGCGTACATGATATGATCTTCTTTTGGAAAACATAGTCACATCATCCAAATAAATGACTACACTTTGATCGATAAGGCCTCGGAAAGTGATGTCCATCACTCTCTGAAATGTAGTACCGACATTGATAATACTGAAGTACATTCTCTTAAAAGCAAATGTTCCCCATTTGGTCCTAAAGGTGGTTTTCAAATGATCTGGTTCCACCATTAGCTCTTGATTGTAACCAGAGAAACCATTTAGCAGCGAAAACATCTCAGACCCAGATACATTTTGGAGGATTTGTTCCATGGATGATAATGGGTAATTATCTTTATCAGATCCCTAGTTGAGATTGTGAAAGTCTACACATAACCTTATCTCACTAGAATTCTTTTGTCTGGGACCAAATTCGAAAACCAAGTGGAATTTCTGACTTTAAAAATGATCTGATCATCCAACAACTTTCTCAATTCCTTTTGGATGAGGGGCTCCAACATTGGATGAAATTTCCTTAGTTTCTGCAGGAAAGTTTTTACCCCTGCTTTGATGGGAATGGCATGCTGGATAATACAAGTATGTACATGCAAACACATCACAATATTGTTTGAATAAGTGGATGAATGTTTGTCATTCTTATGGAGAACAACATGTATTGGGGTTTACTTACTTCAAATCTTCTTGAGTTCCCAAATTAACTTGTTCAGAAGATAAATTTGAGCTTTGAGTCTTGGTATTAGTTGGTCCTCTCAAAAGATTTTGCAGGTCATATCCAGGGACACCACACCATTAGGAATGATGTGTCCTTTCATTGCATCATATTCATCTTGCAAACCTTATCATGCTCATCCTCTTCTATGGAAACATCTTTGAACATGTTTGCATTAGACATAAAATGAAGTATCTGTTGGTCGTCATTGAAAACACAAAAATTAGTGATGTTTTCAGGCACAAAAGGTTTATATGTAATCTCAAGTGTTCCTTGTCCTGAGGATGAACCACAATAGATGGTTTGAAACATTGACTCCAAAACAATGATGTGATTATTCCGAAACTTATTTGATAATGAAAAACCATTCCTCAATGGCGACACCCTAGCGGCTGCATTTGCTGCAACATTTCTAAGCCTAGGAAACAAAAATGATATTAAAAGCTTTAAAATAATTAATTAATTGCCATACCTCTTGCTGCCAGTTTTAAAGATTCAGTTAGACAAAGTTGATAATATTTTGTACTTGACAAGTGACCACCTCTGAGTCACCAATTACCTTGAGAAAATCTACCTTCAGATCGATGAATTTCTTTAGTCCAAGCACGAGTGCTTCATATTCAACAATATTATTGGTACAATTGAACTCCAAACAACATGCAAGGATATGCTTCTTATTACACTGGTCTATAAGTACGCAACCAAATCTAGATCCATCTTACATCTTTGAGCCATCAAAGTATAAAGTCCAAATATTATTAGCTACTAAATTTCTTCCTATACTATTATTACTATTACTATGTACATCTATATTACATGATTCATTTCCACCAATTGGAGAACAAGGAAGGAGCTCCAATTGTGTATTAGGTGGGATGGCTAATGGTTGTGCTTGATAACACCCGTGATCAGTTTCTAAGAAACAATTTCCAAAGATTAAATTGGTAAAGGCAACATGATAATTGTGGCCCTCAAGTGGTGTCACAATATATTTCATGTATGATTCAATTTCCACTCGAATTTGGTTGTGTTTTCGCTTATATGGAAGCCATAAATGTGACCAATCTGTAGCAAAATATCCTTGCTATTTACCAAACTAGTCTCTACTTAGGAGTACACCATAAGTTTCAAGGATGTCCAAAATTACAATATTTATGCATCGGTGAACTTAATGATAAGATGATAACATTCTTGAGTTCACCAATAGCTTGGACAAGAGATTTTTCTAGCTGAATACTTTGTGCGTTAGTTTTGTCCCATTTAGTGTTTATTTTCTTAGCAACATATAATCACATTACATTCACAGATGCACTGGAATAGACTAAACAATGATGGAAATTGTAATTAAAAATTTCAAAAGTTTGCAAAAATGGAGGGTAGAGAGTGTTAGCATCTAGTGTTACAACATTTACTACATATTCAATGGAAGCAAAAAACTTATCAGACACCTTATGAGAGGTAGAAGCTTTTTCACCTAGCGAAGGTTGTGAAAAGGCTTGGATGAGCAGTTCACACTGGCCTGCTACCTTAGCGAGCTTAAATATAGAAATATTGGCTCGAGCTCCCTTCAAATATTCAACTATGTTATGATCAATTGTTTCATTTTTAGTAGGCAATGCCGAAGTGTCTTGAGGGGTAGCTCTATTTGAAAATTTTGGGTTGATGGACTTAATTTTACAACTGGAGGAAGTTTCTTGGAATTAGTAACATTTCCAGACTTACTTTGTGCATTATGAGTAGGAGTAACTAGTGGTGAGATCCTTCTTGATAGTTGTTCCTTCAATTTCTGTCTCATCACTTCCTATTCAGAAATAGTCCCTTTTCTCCTAAAACTATATCAACCATTCTATTTATGAGGAGGGGCTTCACTTTGAGGTGGTGCTTCAACACTCTTCTTTTCATCATTAAGGATATAATTAAAATCATTCACTACATGTCCAACACCCGTACTTTCTTCAACCGTTGCATGTTCTTTTATTTCCTCTGTTTTCTCGGACTTCTCATATGCTAGTAAGGAATTAAAAATATGTGCAACCAGAGCATTCATGTTGTGGTTCCATTGTGAGAATGTCTTTTCTAAATGATATTTCTAGTGGAAAGAATAATAGTTGTTCGTTCCCATACTTTCAATATTTAACACAACATTCGAACTCTGGGAAAATTTAGCGGGATTATTGTTTTTGTTGTTGTTATTATTCCTTCCAAATGGAAAAGACTGGGGGGGCTTAATATTGGTAGAAGTCTCGCCTGACCTTCTCTCTAATTCTGAAAATTCATTGGTAAGTTCTTTTAATGTTCTGGTCAAGCTTTCGATATCTAACAAATCATTTTCTCTAGCCTTACCTGAAGAAGGCTGAGAATTTCTACCAGTCTCCTTGGAGTCTTTAGATTCCTCATCGTTAGTGATAACTCCAATAAAAAACAAGTATTTCTCCACGGTGATTGCTTCTGCAAAGTTTAGAGCCAGTGTCTCCTTTGTAGCTCTTTTAACAAACAAGGAAATGCTAGTGGGAAAGGAAACTATATAATAGTTAATAGTGATTGAATTGTTAGGTTGCACGCCTAGGGGAAACTTGTTCAATATGCGATTGAACTTTTGATTGAAGTCTTTTACTTTATCCTTTTCCCCCATCTTACTATTTTTGAGCTCTTTCAATAACATGGCGGGAGTCTTGTCATTAACAAATTTCTCCAAAAATAATTTTTAAACTGCCTCTAACTATGGTCTGAATTGATACGAAGACTAGTGTGCCATGTTGCTGCTCTACCTTCTAAGGTAAAAGAAAAAATCCTACAAGCAACATCATCATACCGTACCTTTAACATCCGTAGATGCATGCAAAAATAATCAATGTGATATTCTGCCTTTTGTTGATTTCTAATAGAACCAGATGTGATATAAGACTCAAAATTTGCAGGGAGGCTAGGACACATGTAATCCAGAATACCCAGAAATCATTTTAGGAAATTCCACCCGGAGATATTTTTATTAAAACAATTAATTATTTTTAATGGATGCCTACGTATAAACTTAGGAAATTAAAATAATTAAAGGGTATTAATTAAATTAGGGGTGAAAATTCTAGAAGAATACAAGAATCAAGTCAAAATAATGTGAGCCATTGATTATAATCTAATTTGGGTCGTTGGCTACTCAACGAGAAGATTATAAGACGAACTTCGACGGGCATTTGGAAAACACATCGAGTGAGAGATCAGAGATAAATTTTCTCAAGAGAGCAGTGCAACAATTACCAAAGAGGTCATCGAGGAGATTTCTTGTAGTGAGGGGAAGAGATAGTTTTTCAGTTGGAGATTTTCCCGATTCGGGGGTACACTGCAGAGGAGGTAGAGAGATTCAGAAGACGCAGCGCAGAGCCTGAGAGGAGATTCACAGTTTTTCTGAGGAGAAGATCAGATCCAGTGTTAGGAGCTGGGGTGTGAGACCAGAGGGCTAGAGGATTGAGCATCCATCCAACAAATCAATTAGCTAGAAGGAGTCATGCTGTCACCATTAACTATGACGCAGAGTAGCGTAGTGATTACGCAGAATTTGCGCAGAGGCAGCGTGCGGCTAGCCATTCAATGGTTGGATCAGTGTCATATCTCTAGTGATAGTTTGATGTATTTATCACTAATTCTTTGTGAGTCAAATTCTCTGTATCGGATAACCGGTAAGGCATCCAAAGATTGTATTCAGAAACTATTGCATAATAATACAAACCCTCACCTACTGCACCGATTCTCCCGCATTGGGTTTTTCTGGGGACATTTGTCCAAAAGAAACGGTGTCACTAGTGTGTGTATTATTTCTTCTTGCTCAGTTCTCGTTTCCACATATTATTTATGTAGTGAAGGCTGCAATTGTATTGATTTCAATGTTTACTATGTAACAATGTAAATAACTTGTAAGAGAATTAACAAGTAGGAGAAATAACATTAGATTGTTGCAGTATGGATTTGGGTCTCCAAATTTTCACATGGTATCAACGCATAGGTGAAGCAAGGGAGCAGACTGGAAGAGCCCAATGTTGAAGAGAAGAAGGGAGATCGAAGTGTTGCGTAGGAATCATATCTAATCCCCAGACAGATTGCGTAGTCCAAGCTAGGAGGGAAAGATTCTCGAGGAAAATATCTCTCTCAGTGAGTTGACAGAGAGGTAAGATTTGTAGTTCGTGATTTGTCAGTGGAAGAGGGAGCAACACAACAAAAAATTCAATGCAAAGAAGTCTCCAGGTGGGACGCAGTTTTTTGCAGTGGTTGCTGGGGCAGAAAAACATGAAAAGAGGGAAGAAGACACTTTTTGAGGGAATTTCTTCCTTAGTGAATTCCGAGCCAAGGAATTATATTTCTTAGTTACTGAGCAATAGTAGCGAGGAGTAGATATAATAGCTCCAGTAGGGAGTGGGTAGGCTAGCTTAGCAGCTGTGCAGAGGAGAGAGGGAGAAATTCGAATTTTGGTTGGGAAAAATGGCAGCCAATGGGCTGAGAGATCAAGATCAGTTGGACAGAGAAACAAACTATGTGATCTGGAGGGCTAGGATCTCATGCCTTCTAGATGACCATGATCTCAAGATGTATGTCGATAATGTGGTAGCTATACCCACTGATGCATATGTGCTCAAGAAGTACAAGGATGAGATGGTGAAGGCCAAGTGGTTGATCCTCAACGGAGTGAGGGATCACGTTTTGTGTCACATTGATGGCAAAGGGACGACCAAAGAGATGTGGGATGCCTTGGCTAGATTATATCAAGGATATTCTGAGCAACAAAATATGTACTTGGAGGAAAAGATGAGATCAACGAGGATGCAAAAAGGGGAACACATTGATATGTTCCTATCAAAGCTTCAGGAAATTCGAGATCGGTTGGAAGTTGTAGGACCATCACCTCAGGCTATGTAGATGGTGAGGTTGACACTATATTCAGTCTCAAAAGAATTTCAAGTATTTTTCCAGAGTATCTTGGGCATCGAGAAATTTCCGGATTGGAAAGGAATGTGGGCCGCTCTTCAACAGGAAGAGATGAGGCGAGACTTGGTCAAGTGAAAACTTGATGGTAGCAACAATAGTGGGACGAAGCACAAGGAGGAGGAGGAGGAGAATGCAACCCTTGCATCAAAGGGGCAACATGAGTAGAGAAAGAAGAATAAGGATGTTTCTAAGATAAATTTTTTTTGGTGTGGTGAATTTGGTCACTATGCTATGCAGTGTCCTCTCAAGAAGAAGGATAAGAACGAGAAACATGATCTGCAAGTTGCAACCACAAAGATCGAGGAGGAGGAGTTTGACTTGATTTCCTAGATACCTCCAGGGGAGAGGTGCAGTGACCTAGTACTGTAGTTCGAAAGAACTACAAATGGGTAGGGTACATTGAGGAGTCCACCTCATGGATCAATACCTTGCTATGGGAGTCCATAATAGAAGTAGTAGGATGGATTAGTGTCAGTTGGTGCAAAATATGCTAGAGTCACAATTGCAGTGGCTAGGAGCGTCAAAGATTGAGCAATGCAAAGTAAAGATGGAAATGGTGCAAAGTCAACAATGATGCAAAGAATTTAGAGGGTTAGCGCAGAGACTAGCAGCGATTAGAACTCCAGCAACAAATGCATCATGCTAAACACCTATGGTTCAATATTTTGGATGTTGTTCTGTTGCAACCACAACAAAGTTGCAGTGCAGATGCAGTTGCAACAACGTGCAGAGTCAATAATGACACAAATGCAACATTTACATAGTAGTAGGTGGGAAGTGATGGCAAACATTAGCAACACAGAGGGATATGTTACAAAGTCAGGGTGATGTTTTAGCAGGTTGCATTACTGGATCACATTCCTCGCTAAGAGGGAGTGTTGATTTTTGGTAGCATCAAATGTTCTCTAAGCCTCAAAATTTGCACGAAGTCTAGGTCACATGTATTCCAGAATACCCATAAATCGTTTTGGGAAATTCCACCCAGAGGCAATTTTATTAAAATAATTAATTATTTTTAATGGATGCCTAAGTCTAAACTTAGGAAATTAAAATAATTAAAGGGTATTAATTAAAATTGGGGTGAAACTTCTAGAAGAAGACGAGGATCAAGTCAAAATGATCTGAGCCATTGATTAGAATCTAATATGGGCTGTTTATTACTGAATGAGAATATTATAAGAAGGACTTCGATGGGCATTTAGAAAACACATTGAGTGAGAGATCAGAGATCGATTTTCTCAAGAGAGCAGCGCAACAATTGCTGGAGAGGTATCGAGGAGATTTCTTGTTGTGAGGGGTAGAGATAGTTTTCTAGTTGGAGAGTTTCTTGATCTGGGGATACATTCTAGAGGAGGTAGAGAGAGATCCAGAAGATGCAATGCAAAGCCACGTTGGGCAGCGTAGAGCCATGCTGAGGCAGCGCAGAGCCTGAGAGGAGATTCACAGTTTTTCTGAGGAGCAGATCAGATCTAGTGTCAGGACCTAGGGTGTGAGACTGGAGGGTCAAAGGATTGAGAATCTAGCCAACAAATCGACCAGCCAGAAGGAGTGACACAATCGCCATTAGCTATGACGCAGAGTAGCACATTGATTGCGTAGAAGTTGTGCAGAGGCAACGTGGGGCTAGCCATTCAATGGTTGGATCAGTGTCATATCTCCAGTGATAGTGTGAAGTATTTCTCACTAATTCTCTTCCAGTTAGATTCTTTATATTGGATGGCCAGTAAGGCACCCAAATATTGTATTCAGAAACTACTGCATAATAATACAAACCCTCAGTTGCTACACCGATTTTCCTGCGTTGAGTTTTAACAGAGAAATTTGTCCAAAAACAATAGTGTCACTTGTGTGTGTATTATTTCTTCTTGCTCAGTTCTTGTTTCCACATATTATTTATGTAGTGAAGATTGCAGTTGTATTTATTTTGATGTTTATTGTGTAACATTGTAAATAACTTGTAAGAGAATTAACAAGTAGGAGAAATAACATCAGATTGCAACACTAGGGATTTTGGTCTCCAAATTTTCACACCTTTGTCTTCTTGTCTAGATCAAACTTTGATAACAAATTTTCTGGATGTCTAGGCATCTTATGGATGTTATATGGAAGAACAAGAGGCCCTTGGGTCATCCAATCCAGGTCCTGGTTAGCCATGTTTTCATCTCTTGGTTCCTCCTCATTTTCAAAATTTGATGAGCCTTCTCCTTCATTGTCTAAACCGTCATTGAACTCAAAATCAATTCCCAGATGTTCTTCGTTAGAAATAACAATTTCCTCCTCATCCCCTTCGTTAATGGGTGGAAGTGGATATTGCTGAACTGTATCTTCTGAGGATTCTGCTAACTCTTCAAGAGTGGAAAAAGCAAAATCTTCCACTGATGCAACTAGTACACCGATACAAGTTGTTTCTTTCTTCTTATGATGATGCAAGATATTATGAGTAACAGAGAGTAAACTGATAACTTTTTCAAACCGATTGGTTATAGGTCGAATCACCCAAAGTTTTTCGTAGGTGACCTCATATGCCAACTATAGACCAGGTTTAGAAGACCCTCCTACTTTTGGAATAGGAGTTGGGATAGTGCTTAGAATATTGCTACCTTTTCCAGAAGATGAATGATTTGGATGTGTGGAGTTATCAACTATAAAAAATTGGCTACCCTCCTTCTAGCGCTAGAATGTTGATGGTGCTGGATATTGCCAACAGACAAGTGATCTCCCTGATATGAGGTCCCAATTAGACATCACATTGTTTGGTGTAGGAGTCCCATCTGGAATAATACCGGAATTTTGTTTACTTAAAGATATTACTTGGATTTAGCAGTTAGCGTGAGAGAGAAGCACACATGTGATTTTGAATGAGCAAGAGAGTGTGCCTTGTGAATGTTCAATTGCAGACGTATCAAGGTTATTTCATTGCACAGGGAAAATAAAGTGAGCCTCTAAGAGAGAAGTAATATTACTACCCTAATGGATACACACATGAATGAGAAAGGCTCGTCTAACATAAAGATAAATAGTCCACATAGATGCGACGATTGTTACAATCATTACAACACATTTCCAATAAGTTAAGCACCAAAGTCACTGAAATATTTCAAATACTTTAGTACATGTGAAAGCAAACATGAATCATAGACATTCAAAGAGTAGTCTTAAAACATCCACAATCCACATATGAAAATGTGCTTGCCAAAAGGCTTCAAGTATTAAGAAAAAGTTCCAAGATACATAAGTACAATGAACATCACTAGCTCCAATATTGGAGTGTTAGAGCCACTACTTGATCCCCAAAAGTACTAAATCTATCTCTATAATGCCTTGTGGGAGAAGTCAAGGTTAAAAGTTCTTTGCGTGAGTAATAAGGATCCTTTTATAACTTGAGGCATGACCTTTCACATCCCCATGAATTTTGACTTTCCAACTTCTAATGACCTTTGGACTTCTACAACCTTTGGACTTCCAAATGACTTTTGGAATTACATATGACTCTTGGTATTACATATATTTTGGACTTCTATGGCTCTTTTGTCCATATATGACTCTTGGACTTCCACTTATTTATCTTTACAATGATTACATCATTACATCATAACTTTCACATCATCATGTGATGAGATATGACAAGTCACCATCCTTGATGAATGAGACTACTATTGACTGATGAGTCATGACATGGACTTTCTTTAATGGGTGACATGGTTGCCACTCGTCTCTTGATTTTGAATACAACTTCTGATCATTGATGCCTTCACCCTCAAAAGGGTCTTTGATCTTATGGAGTCTTCAAGGTATTTCGATCATCAAGACTTTAATGTGTTCTTGTTCTTTTAATGCTTCCTTTATTTACCTTCTTTTCCTGATCTTCTTCATGCATGCTTGCCACGATGTTCCTGAAATACTTGTAGCTTCAATCACTCATGACAAGCAACTATCAACTTGAAAATATCCTATTCTAACATGTTTCATGCAAATTTTTTGTTCATGCAATAATAGTGTGCTTGGATATGTACTCAAGAGAGAGAGAGAGACACTCAAGGGAGGGCATAGGGCACATTTCCAAAGGATGGAGGAGGAAGCTTCAAGCTTCCCAAGTCTTCTGTGTGCTCAAGGGAGACAAGGAGGGTGCATGACACAAAGTTGAAGGCTAAAGGGTGAGGATTCAGGGCTTTAGGGTGTGCTTGTGCGCTCATGAAGGGAGAGGAGGGCACCTTGCGCATTGTCGAAGGATGAAGGGTGAAGCTCTAAGGTTTCAGAGTTCGCTCATGGGCTCAAAAGGTGAAAGAGGGCACAAGGTGCATTGTTGAAGGTTGAAGGATTTGAGCTTCAGATCTTCGGGATGTGCTCATACACTCAAGGAGGGCGCATTCCTTTGGTTGAAAGGAGTGTGCTCAAAGGAAGACTTAGTTTTTTTCAAAGGCCACAGTTCAGATTAAGGAAGAGGAAAGGTGTCTTAAGAGTGCACTATGCACTATTGGAGGGCGCAGGGCGCAGGGTGCATTTCCAAACAAAAAAGTATTATTGCTCGAGGCTTAAGAGTGTGCTCATGCGCTCCTAGCCTCGACGAGTTCACTTTGCAACCAAAATTTGTCTAAGATTGGGAGATAAAACAAGGGGCAGACATAATGAGTTCAGACAAAAAATCATGTGTGACACATACCAAATCATCAAGAAAACTTATACAATCTTGAACAAGGATAAGTATACATCAAAACACCACTTTACATACATTCTGCAAGTACAACAGACAAAGTGTGTGTTACTGCGACTAAAAAGTATTGTTTTAGAGTAACAAAGGTGTTATGGTCAATACATGAGCTAAAGATGTTCTAATCAATGCGATGACACATAAGGATGATCAAGAACACTTGAAACATATAGAATGACTCGAAACGACACTTGATGACCAAAGTGACACTGAATACCACTGTGAATTAGGCTCCAAAATTTGACTGTAGTGAAAATTTTGGAGGGTGTTGTCGCAACGATAACACAATCTTAAGGTACATTTGGAAGAATCCAAAAAAATTGAAGAATCACTCAAAAGAAAAGTGGAAGAAAGCAACAAGGCAGCGAGAGATTTAGAAGCATATATGGTCTCTCTACAAAAGGAAGCACATAAAAGAAATGTCCAACAAAACTTTGCAAACAACTCCAAAGCATTTGATGAAATCATCATCAGTCAGAGGCCGTGTAGTGACAAGACAAGATTAGGCTACAAGGAAACATTCGTGAAACACTCAAGTTCGTCAACAACAAAAAGGGAGACGAACAAAAAACTTATGCATAAATTATTAAAGGGTCCATGAAGAAGGATGAAGGCTCTCCAACACAACAAAAGCCACAAAATCAACAACCCACTTTGAAGAAATCTCAAGAAGAAGGTTCTTGGAGAACAAAATCACAAAGAAGATCTTCCCCTCTCAAGTATCAAGCCATCTTTCTTAGTGTTTGCTATTCTTGCAATAATTTTGGACATAAAGTTGTAAAATTCAAATCCTATGCTAGGAATAGAAGCAACTTTGGAAATTAGTTCAAGAATGACTATGCCCTTAATTCTTGATAAGATCACAAACAAAATTCCAATAGGTTCAGATACTTGAGAAATATATTAGAATGACATAAATGAAAAAAATTTGGTTATTTTGCCAATGATTGTAGGTTAACTAATCCTCCAAGGGAGTTGCAACAAAATAAAAATGCTCCTCCAAAGATATGAAAGAAGGAAAATGAAAATTATGCATTTTCTCTAAAATCTCAAAGGAAGAAGAATGTATGGTATGTTGATAGTGGATGTTCAACACATATGGCTAGAGATAGAAACAAATTTATATCTCTAAAAGAAGTGATGGAAAAATGTTATGCTCTTGACCTGCAAGAAATTCTAGAATACTAGAAATGTGAAGAAACATAGCCCAAAACACAAAATAAAATAATAAAAATTGCAAGTATTTTATTATTTAGAAATAGATTCAATGTTCACTTGCCTCTTCAAGGGGGCAACCTCCAGCAGAGCAGAGCTCGATTACAATAAGACTTAATGATCCTTTCTTTACTAACTAAGACTATTTATAGCTAAATGACATCCAAAACCCTAACTACTAGTGGTCCATTGCATAACACGGGTTAACCACTTTATTTATTAACTATGACCCGTTTACAACTAACTTTGGTCCCTTTTTCTATAATGTGGGTCAACCACTTACAATTATTAATGTGGGATTTATTTAGTCTCTAACTAACTATGACTATGAATCAATCCGTTGGGATTATTACATAAATAAAGGGGTTAGGGTTGGACCCTAACATTCCCTCCCCCATCAAAAGCAACCTTGTCCTCAAGGATGAAGCTGCGGAAACTGCTGAAGAATAGTGGCTTGTTCCCAGGTCACATCTTCTAGAGAGGTGTCTTTCCACTTGACGAGGACTTCCTTGATCGTGCAACCACATAGATGTCTTTCACGAGCATCGAGGGCCTGCTCTAGTTGGAGCCAGAGTGAGCCTTCCTAATCCAATTTGAGTAGATTGGTTTGAATTTTGTAATTGTTCCCCACCACTTTCTTGAGGCATGATACATGGAAGACCAGATGGATTTTTGAAGTTGGTGGCAAGGCCAGTTTGTAGGCGACTGCTCCAATGCGCTGAATTATCTGATAAGGTCCATAGAATTTTGGTGCTAGTTTTTAGCAACCCTTTTCTTTGAGATATGTTTTCTTATATGGTTGCGATCACATGAATACATGATCCCCTTCTTGAAATGTGTGCTTGGAACGATTCTGGTCTGCCTGTTGCTTCATTCGATTCCGAGCTTCATGTAGATTATCTTTGAGATGAGCTATCATGGTAGCACGGTTCTATAGGAGTTGATCAACTGCCTGCACCTTAAAACATCCAGGGATATAGGAAATAGGTGAAGTTGGGAGTTGGCCATACACTGCCTCGTATGGAGTCATCTTGGTGGCTTCATGATAGTTAGTATTATACTACCATTCAACTAAAGGTAGCCACTGTACCCATTGATGTTGCTTTTTTGAAGTGAAGCACCTTAGATATGTCTCCAAATATTTGTTGACTTCTTCTATTTGACCATTGGATTGGGGATGATAGGCGGTGATTAGTTGGAGTTGCGTGCCTTGTAGCTTGAAAAGTTCTTGCCAATTTTTTTTTTGGTGAAAGTCGGGTCGCGATCAGACACAATGGAAGTTGGCATGCCATGCAATTTGAAGATCCGGTGCATGAAAGCTTAAGCCACCACAATAGGGGTAAATGGGTGGTGTAGAGCGCAAAAATGAGCATATTTAGAAAGTTTGTCCACAACCACCATGATGACGGATTTGTTGTCCGAATTTGGGAGACCAATTATGAAATCCATGGAAACATCCATCTAGACAGAGGCAGGGAGTGGCAATGGTTGTAAGGTTCCTGATAACTTGATTGTTTCTCCTTTATTACGTTGACACACATCACATTTAGCTACACAAGTAAGAATGTCATTTTTCATGCTAGTCCAAAAGAAAGAATGGCAAGTGCGGGCATACATTTTTTGAAAGCCTGAATGCCTTGCAGTTGGAGATGAGTGCAACTCTTCCAAAATGCAGATTTTGAGGGTGGATGTCGGTGATATAGCTACTCGATCCTTGTAGCGAAGAATATTGTCTGTCCAAGAGTAGTCAACTGAGGAATTAGGATCTTCTCTTAAGTTATTAATAAGTTTGGAGAGAGAGAAGGGTGTGAGAACCATTCCTTGCGAGCCTCTTCAATTGAATCTGGTATGGGTAGAGAGATGGACAACAGAGTGCTTTCATCCTCAAATCGGTGTGATAAATCATCATCTACTACATTTTCACCCCCTTTCGTGTAAATTATCTCATTATCATATCCCAACATTTTGGCCAACCATTTATTTTGCTGTGGTGATGATAAACGTTGCTCCAAAAAATATTTTAGGCTTTAATGGTCCATGCAGATTTGGAAACATCGCCCCAACAAGTATGGTCTCCAGGTGTCTACAGCATGTAAGATGGCCATCAGTTCTTTCTGATAGGTAGATTGACCAAGATGTTTTCTACTCAGTTGTTGTCTGGTGAAGGCCAATGGTCAGCCTTCCTGCATTAATACAACACCAATACTAGTACTGGAAGCATCACATTCAATCACAAAAGATTTGGTGAAGTCTAGTAGGGCCAATATGGGAGTGGAGCACATGGCCTGTTTGAGAGCCATGAATTCTTGCTGAGCTGCATCAGTCCAGAGAAATGAATTTTTCTTGAGAAGATTAGTGAGGGGTCTATCAATGTGACCATAATTTTAGACAAATTTGCGATAGTAGCAAGTGAGACCCAAGAATCCCCTCAAACTCTTCAATGTTTTTGGTTGGGGCCAATCTTGAATTGCTTGTATCTTTTTTGGATCAAACCTCACTCCTTCATGACCCAAAATGTGTCCCAAATACTCACCCTATTCCATTCCAAAAGAGAACTTGGACAATTGGACAAATAATTTGTGATTCCAGAGTAGTTGCAAGATCAGGTCTACATGCTGAAGATGTTTGTCCCAGGTTAGGCTGTAGATGAGAATTCCATCAAAGAAGACGAGGACAATTTTCAGAGATATAGTTTCAGCAGGTGGTTCATGAGGCTTTAAAAAGTAGATGGATCATTACAGATACCAAATGGCATGACTAAGAATTCATAATGGCCTTCACGAGTTCAGAATACAACCTTGAGAATTTCTACTTCCTTCATGCGTATTTGGTGATAGCCCGAGTGAAGCTCTAGCTTGGTAAATAATTGAGCACCATGTAGTTCATCAAGGAGATCATCAACAATCGGGATAGGAAATTTGTCCTTTATAGTGAGCTTGTTGAGGGCCTGAAAGTCTGGACACATGTGCCATTATCCATCTTTATTTAGCACCATGACCATTGGTGATGAATAAGGACTGATGTTGGGACGAATAACACTGACTTCGAGGAGTTCCTTGATGATTTTTTCAGTTTCATTCTTTTGGGCGAAAGGATAGCGGTATGGGTGCACATTAGGCGGTTGGGCCCTGGGGACCAAATGGATGCTATGATCATGTTCACCCCTAGAGGGTGGAAGCTCTTTAGGTTTGTCAAATACCTGCTGGCGGCAGTCTAAGACCTGTTGCATCTTAGGATGAATATGAGGAGTAGTGGATTCAATGGCCTGGATGGCATTAAATTGGGTGATGACTCTGTGATGGCCCTTTTTCAAAAGCTTTTCCATTCGATGCGAGCTAATGATAGTAGGATCACCTTCTTGAAGTCCTCGTAATGTATGAATGTGATCATTCTACTTAAAACTCATATATAACTCTTGGAAATCCATTGTGATCTAGCCCAGTATGCGAAGCCATTCAATACCCAAGACAATGTTATAGCCATGCATTTCAATAGCAAACACGTGGGTCTTTAGGTGGTAGTCTCCCATCTGAAGCTTAATGTTTTCACATTGGCCTTCACATTTCATGGTCCCCCCACTAGCGATAAGGACTTGGAAATTAGCTATTGGCCGTACAAATCAATGAACAACTTCCATGACTCACTTATGGATAAAGTTATGAGTGCCGTCATTATCAATCAATACCACGACCGATCGATGTTTAATAAAGCCTCGAATTTTGAGAGTTTGAGGCGAAGAAATGCCAACCAAAGTGTGTAGTGAGATAACTGGCTCATCTGGCGTAGCTATGAGGTAATTTTCTGTTTGGGTTTCCCCAACTTCGTCCTTGGGCACCTCAAGGGATGGAGCTTCCTCATGTGAACTGTTATCAGTAGCATCAATTTGAAATAATTTTGGTTCCTTCCATTTATGTCTAAGAGAGTAATTGTCATCACAGTTGTAGCACAGTCCTTGTTTTCTTCTTTTGACCATTTCTATTGGTGACACCTTTTGAACCTTAAGTGTTTGGGTGGGGCCTTGAGCCTAGGTGGGACGCTCCTTGGCGGAAAAATTTGGATGATTGAACTGGGTAATTAAGACAATTCCCACTTCTAAGGCCTTTTTGTAGGCATCCATCCAAGTAGCTGGGTGGTGCATTCAGACATGGGCTTGGATGGCTTATTTTAGGCCATTGATGAAACACTCTAAGTAGAAGTTATATCCTAGACTATCAGTTCTGATGGCCAATTGCGCAAAGGCTACAATGTAGTCCTTTACTGTTCCGGTTTGCCGGAGCTTAGTGAGAAGACCTAGAAAATTAGATTTGTGGTCAAAGCGATCACATATGGCCTTTGTGAAAAGGTGCCAAGTTAATTTCCCTGGATAACATTTTTGATTCCACTGCCACCATTTCCATCTCTCTTGGTCGAAGTAAAGGGCTCCCACAGGTAGTTTAGTTTGATCTTTCCAGATATCATTAAGGGAGAAATATTGTTCCATTTGTGCTACCCATACTACAGGGTTAGAGCCATCAAATTTGTACATGTCCAACTTAGGTGTCCAGTGGTTGGAAGAGTGGTTATTTCCATGGAAGTGAATGTGGTGGTTTGATTCTCCTTCTAGGTGTGCATCATAGTAGGCTTCTATGTATGAGGCGGTCTTATAATGGATGATATATGTGAGCGCTGTTTGAGAACCTTGTCCTCAAATAACTCGAATTTTTATTCAAGGCTGGTGAACCTCTCGAGTGCATTTTCCACGGCCATAACTTGAGATCGGGTACCCTACATGCACAAATCCTGGACAATTTTTTTGATCTTATTTAAGAGTAGTTTGCTTGGAAAGAGCGCAAGCTCGGTATTCTAATGACACAGATCACTTGAGGCTGCATCAGGAAAAAGTTTGGGACCACAAAAAAATTTGGGGCTTACACGTGAATGGTACCACTGCGACCAACGTGTCATCCTCAATTTTATGGGCTAAGTCTCTTGCAGGTGCCCTGGGATGGTCTCTAACTCTTTTTTACTCCAAAAGGATTTTTACTCCTCGTTGATTAATAATGTAGTGGCCAAATTCAGAAAACTTGATCCTGCCCAATGTTTTGCGAAAATAGGGCCTGGACTGTAGTAGAAACAAGCCTCACTACACAAAGAGTTTGATTGGCACTGTGAAAATCCCAACTGATGAATGTGAGTTTCACGATGGCCGAAAAACCCCAACTACTGGATCTGATTTTCACGCTGACGGTAAAAACCCAATTGCTGGATCTGATTTGCACGGTGGTGACATAACCCCAACTGTTGGATATGATTTGGAAGATAAGGTAGAGGGCGACCTTTAGATATTAGAGGGAACTATGGTCACAAAAGAGTGTGAGGTGCTACATATCACAATATACACAGGGGTCCAACAATAGTACTCGACCCAATCTTTTAGGGCGCTAACTAAGGAGGATCGACTGTACCCTTAATCGTACTACCCAACTACCCTATTGTATGCACACATAATCTTCCCAAGTGATGTTCTCAGTGTACTGTAGCAGCAAGACGACAACAACTTATCTAAGGCGAGGTTTCAGGTGAGCCTAGGGGGATTTCGATATACCCAAGGGTATGTGGAAGTGCAGTCTGTGTGCGATTTTGTCTAATGCGCTACTATTCGAAGGGGTACCTACAGGGGTTACAAGGGAGTCCAACAAACGTGACCACCTCTTGTAGTTCCTACGTGCGTGCCTCCCCAAATTCACAGGTTTATGCGCTCAACTACAGATCCTATGGTTTAAAGACGTCGAAACATGTCCCTAGCCTAAAAAACAAATTTGTGAAAATGGAGGTACAACTGGCCCTGGAAAGTGCTCTAATACCACTTGTTATGCTCTTGACCTGTGAGAAATTCCAGAATACCAGAAATGTGAAGAAATATAGCCCACAACGCAAAATAAAATAAGAAAAACTACAAGTATTTTATTATTCAGAAATAGATTCAATGTTCACTTGCCTGTTTGAGGAGGAAACCTCCAGCAAAGTAGAGATTGATTACAATAAGAATTGATGATCCTTCCTTTACTAACTAAGACTATTTATAGCTAAATGACATCCAAAACCCTAACTACTAGTAGTCCCTTGCATAACACGTGTTAACCACTTTTTTTATTAACTATGGCTCATATACAACTAACTGCGGTCCCTTTTCTCTAATGCGGGTCAACCACTTACAATTATTAATGCGGGCTTTATTTACTCTCTAACTAAATATGACTATGACTCGACCCATTTGGATTATTACATAAATAAAGGGGTTAGGGTTGGACCCTAACAAACAATCTCTTTTAGAAATGATGGGTTTTCAAACAGTATAGGAAAAGGAACAATTAAGCTTCAAGGCAAGGAGGCTATAACAAAATATGTGTTACTCATAGAAGACATGAATCACAGTCTGCTAAGCGTAAGTCAAATGTGTGATCAAGGACATACATTTCCATTTGACTCAAAGAAATGTGAAATAAGGAGAGAGAAATTTGGCAAGTTAGTGTCAACTACAACTAAGACTCCAAATGATATATACACATTGGATGAAATTAAAAATGAAAGTTATTTCTTGGAAAAATATGATGAAAGTTGGCTTTAGCACAGAAGGACGGGACACATAAAATTTGAAAAACTTGTTAGAATCAACAAAAAGTAAGCAGTGAGAGAAATGAAAATATTTCAAAATGAACCAAAACTTATTGTAAGCACTGCAAGCATGGAAACCAAACAATAGTTGAGTTGAAAATTACAGAACACTCCTCGTCAAAACCATTAGAGTTGGTACGCACTGATCTATGTGGACCAATGAAGACCAAATGAATGAATGGTGAACAATAATTCATGTTGATGATTGATGATTATACTAGGATGATAGCAGCCAATTTTTAAAAGAATAAGTTCGAAGATTTTGAATTTTTTAGAATCTACAAAGAAATGATTGAGAATGAAACTTGTTTGCAGATGAAATGTTTGATATCAGATAATGGAGGGGAATTCACTTCCAAATAATTTCAACGCTTATATGAGGAACAAAGAATAAAGAGATAGTTCTCAGCAGCTAGGACACCACAACAAAATGGGGTCGTTGAGAGGAAGAATAGAACAATAGAATAAATGGCTAGAACTATGTTGAATGATACAAAATTAAGCGATGTTTTTTGGGTCCAAGTGGTAGATAAAAAAATGTACATTCTAAACATAGGATTTCTTAGAATCAACTGTGATAAAACTTCATATGAACTATGGAAGGGAAGACCAAGAAATGTCAAACACTTCAGAGTATTTGGAAGCAAATTCTCATTAAAAGGGAAGACCGGAAGATTGGAAAATTTGACTCTCGAATAGACCAAAGGAATTTTTGTTGGATAGTCGTAAAGCATACATATGCTACAATTTGAGATGCAACCAAATAGTTTTAAGCATCAATGTAACTTTTGATGAATTTCACGGACCAAAGGAAAAACAAGGAAGTTCATCCTCAATAAAACCAGAAACAAAAGAAGCTGAACAAGAAAAGGTTAAATAGGAATCTTTGGAGGAAGAACAATGAAATGAGGAAACCACTATCAACTAGGATGAAATAGGAAACGATTAGCATGCATTTTATAAGACTCCCAAAAGATGGTATCGAAAGAACCATCCTTCAAACCAGATCATTGGGGACATCAATGAAGGTATAAGAACCGAAAGGAATCAACACATACACATGAAAAAACAAGCCCATCTTGTGCTTCTATCCACATTTAATCCTAACAACTTTGAAGAATCCAGTCATGATGAACATTGGATAATAGGCATGAATGAAGTATTGGATTAGAAATGATTGAGACATGGGAATTGGCTCCATGACCTAAGGAAAAAAATGTCATTGGCACAAAAAGAGTTTTTATAAACAAGTTGAATGAGGATGGACAGGTCACCAAGAACAAGGCACGTTTGGTCTATAAATGGTATGATTAGGTTGAAGGAAAAATTTTCAAAGAAACATTTGCACCCTTCACTAGGATGGAATACATCAGGATGTTCTTTGCCTATGCTTATTCGAGAAGGATCAAGGTGTCTTAGATGGACGTAAATTCAACGTTCTTTAATGGTGAATTGGAAGAATAGGTTTACATAGAACAACTTGAAGAATTTATGCTTACTGACAAGAAGGATTATGTTTCTCCCACTTGTTTTCTTTCCATAGGGGGCCACAAGAGAGCTTAGTCATTTTTCCAGCCCTGAAATGCCCATTGTTTCTCTACACCAAGAGAACTTCTCAGAGCTCACATATTTTGTTAATGCATCTGCAATATTCTTCAAAGTGTCCACTTTTACTAGCAACACCTTTTTGTCTTCTATCATATCCCTCACAAAGTGATACTTAACATCAATGTGCTTTGTCTTTGAATGATATGTAGGGTTCTTTGCCAATAAAATTGCACTTTGGCCGTCACAGTCTCTCCTTATAGCTTCCTGTACTAACCCATACTTGAACACAATCTCTGCAACCAAACTGCTTCCTTGCTTGCATGAGTGGCTGCCATGTATTCTTCCTCTGTAGTTGATAGTGCCACTACAGATTGTTTCTTACTCATCCCACTGACTGCACCTCCAAATAGGTTAAACACATACCCACTTGTAGATCTTTTGTGATCCAGATCTCCAACCCATTTTACATCAACAAAGCCACGAATATCCAACACTTTGTCCAATCCTGGTCTTCCTTTATAGCACAAACCATAATTACTAGTGCCACGCAAATACCTGAAAAACCGCTTCACTGCTGTCCAGTGCTCCTTCCCTGGTTTTGACATAAACCTGCTCAATACTCCCACTGCATGTGC